>CBVK0100657265.1:1930-17793 GCA_900067695.1 Picea abies
GTTCTTGCACTTCCAAATTTAAGACAACCTTTTGAAATCCAGACAGATGCAAGTAATTATGCGATGGGAGTAGTGTTGCTTCAATATGGTAAGCCAATTTGTTTTCATTCTGAGACATTTAATGGTGCCGTGATTAATTATCCTACTTATGATAAGGAATTATATGCATTGGCTCAAAGTGTTAAGAAATGGAAGCATTATTTGTTAGGAAAAGAAACCATTATTCACACAGATCATCAACCTTTGCAATATTTACAATCACAGCCAAAGCTACAGCAAGCTAGGCACTTCAGATGGATGGGTTTTCTTCAACAGTTTCATTTGGTTATTAAGTATAAGAAGGGAATTTTTAACAAAGACGTTGATATGCTATCCAGGCCTATTGTTAGTGCTTCAGTTATTCTTAAGCAGAGTCCTATAACGCATGAAAGTTATGTGGAACAATATGCTTTAGATGCTGACTTTAAGGAAGTGTATGAAACTTTGTGCCACTCTAACCATGTTGAAGAATTGGATTATCATTTGCATAATAATATCTTGTATCATCTTGGCAAGTTGTGTATTCCACAAGGAGAAAGAATCAACATCATAAGAGAAGCGCATTCTTCTCTTATTGCTGGTCATTTTGGTGTAGGAAAGACAGTGGCAAATTTGCAGAGATACTACTACTGGCCTAAGATGAACAAAAGTGTTTCGCGATATGTTTGGGGATGTTCGTTATGTGCTACAAGTAAACCAAGTAATCGAAATTTGGGTTTGTACACTCCACTTCGAGTTCCTTCTCGCCCTTGGAAAAGTATTTCCATGGATTTTTTTGGTGGTTTACCTATGCCGAGAAGAGGTCATGATTATCTTTATGTTGTGGCTGATCGTTTTAGCAAAATGTGTATTTTGATGCCTTGTACTAAGCAGGTAATAGCAGAACAAACGGCACAGTTGTTCTTTCAAAATGTTTGGGTGCATTTTGGTTTGCCCAAGTCCATCATTTCTGATCGGGATTCTCGATTTGTTGGAAGTTTTTGGTCGAGTTTATGGGCACTCATGGACACCAAGTTGAAAAAGAGCACAGCTTTTCATCCGCATACAGATGGTCAGACAGAGGTGGTGAATCGTATAGTGGTACATCTTCTTCGTGCATATTGCAGCAAGCATCCTAAGCTTTGGGATGAACATTTACACTACGTTCAACATGCGTACAATTGATCCAAGCACTCTTGGATGCAAACGTCGCCATTTGAGAAATGTTTTGGCCATTTGCCCAAGTCGCCTTTAGATTTCATCTTTGGGAAATATATTGCTATTGATGGGCAATATGATATTGATCGGGCAGAGAAGTTCATCGAACAAATTCAGTCGATACATCAGGTGGTGCAAGAGCAGTTGGAAAAGAGTCAGGCTAAGTACAAAGCGAGACATGACAAGCATCGTGTTGATCATAGTTTCGAAGTTGGTGATGAAGTGTGGCTTTACATCAGCAAGGAGAGGCTTAAAGGAGAAGGTAAAAAGTTGAAACCAATTCGATATGGTCCCTTCAAAATTGTTGGCAAAATTGGTAACAATGATTTTCGTTTAGATTTGCCTCCATATATGCAGATGTATGCAGTTGCTAATGTTGAGAATTTGAAGTTGTATGAGCCTTCGTTGATTGATGATCAAGGAGAGCATGTTCAGAATCCTTCCATAGATGATTTTTCTCTAGAGTATCTAATAGAACTGCAGGAAGACACCATACTTGACAGGAGGATGCGAACTTCGAAGCAAGGAAATGTGGAGTATTTGCGAGTTGGTCTTAAAGGGACAAATCCAAGCAAGGCCAAGTGGATTGAGGTTGGAAGGGTGAGGGAACTATACCCTCATCTTCACATAGAATGAGATAGTATTTTGGAGATCCAAAAGCTTCCCAATGGGGAGGTGTGATCAGGGGATCAATTTTTTCTCAATTTTTAAAGTGCTCGGAATGCGACGAAAACAGTGCCATTGCACCCGTCTCGTCTTCCTGATTCCAGCGGTATATTTACTTTCACAAACGGAGTCCGTATGAAGGAGTTATCATGATCTGTCCACCAAGCCAAACAGGCAAAATTTTTTGGATGCTGACTGTACTAGTCCATACAGTCTGTACGGTGACGTGGCAGGATCGTATGACCGTATGGTGATGATGTGGCAATTGTTGGTTGGATGGTTGCTGGCAGATCGGGTGTTGACACATGTCTCGTTGGCAACGAATGGTATGAGGGCACGTGGCCCAATGCTTGGGCACCACGTGTCCCTCGTTGGTTGGTTTATAATTGCTATGTAAAACTAATGGAGGCCACGGTGTTCGACCCCCGGACCTCCCACAGCATAAGTCTTAACAATACTCCACTAACCAATATGTCACCCGACGTTCCTTGTTACGGATTCCAACTCACATATATTTCATATGGTACATTGTATTATTTGGAAAGGGGGCGGGCCGGGGCTTAGCCCCGACCCATAGTTTATACCATACATATAAAACATATGTTATAACCATATGTTATATAACATATGCGCGCGGGTGTATATAACAATTGAACCAAAGTTTATACCATTGTGTTGTGCGTGAGGTTATAATATTTGCGCGGGGTTTTTAAAATGTATTGCCATGGTTTTGCATATGACCAAGAGCACGGGTGGTTATGCCCGTTCCAACGAACTAACCACCGTTTGCCAAAGCGCGCGGTCCTATGCGCCATGTGCCCAGGAGCCGAGGCGGTTAGGGGCTGGCGCGCCCTTAACCGTCCTACGATTTGTACCGGTGCATTGTTGTGTACGGGACTGAGTTTTTACGCTTAAATGAGCGTGTGAGCCAGGTTTGCAAGAGCAAGGGTGCAATTTTTAGAACCAGAGACAACAAAGTTGAAGAGGGAGACTTCAAGGAGGCTAACTTCTTCATTTTTCAACCGATTGAGGTGCCGAAAGAGCCCAGACAGGGGTTTTGGGACACTGGGAAGCCATTGGAGCAGTCGGTTTGTCATTTTGAGCATTGTAAGGCATGTTTTTGAGAAATTTGAGAAATTTAATAATAATGATCCATTGGAAGCTGGACCAGGAGATGTAGCCCAGAGAGGGGTGAACTCCTTTATCAAGTTGATGTGTTTATGTGCTGATGTTCATTGTTTATACTGCTGTCTATGTGTATTTCGCATAAGTAATCCTTAATTTATGTGTATTTCGCATAAGTAATCCTTAATTTATGTGTTGCAAATTGATCCTGTTGCTTTAAAACACATAACATTTCACTTGCAATAATTATTCAAGTTTTTCAAGTCTTCTTCATTTTTAGATCAGTTAGGACCCTAACATGTCCACCCCCTTAAAAACAACCTTGTCCTCAAGGATTGAGATGTGGAAACTGTTGTAGAATGGTAGTTGGTTCCCAAGTGGCATCTGCTGGAGTCGTATCTTTCCACTGGACTAGCACTTCCTTGATGGTTCTCTGATGTAGGTGATGCTCATGTTGGTCCAAAACTGCTTCTGGTTGTAGCCAAATGGATCCTTCTTCAGCTAACTCGGGAAGGTTGGTTTGAATTTGGAACCTAGTTCCAATCACCTTCTTTAAGCATGAAACATGAAAAATGGGATGTAGCTTCGACTGGCTGGGTAGAGCTAAGTGATATGCGAATTGTCCCACATGCTTGAGAACTGTATAAGGACCATAAAATTTGGGCGCTAGCTTCTGACAATGCTTGGCCTTGAGGGAACTTTTCTTGTATGGTTGCAGTCGCAGAAACACCTGATCCCCTTCTGCAAATTGACATTCAGAGCGACCTTGATCTGCTTGTTGCTTCATGTGATTATGTTCCATGACCAAGTTCTCTTTAAGGGTACGAAGAATATCCTCTTGAACTGTAAGTGTTTGGTCAACTGCCTGGACCTTCAAGGTACCCGGTAAGTATGAGAGAACTGAAGGTGGCTTCTGTCCATATATCGCTTCAAAAGGAGTCATGCGAGTAGTTGTATTGTAGGAAGTGTTGTACCACCATTCGGCTAGGGGTAGCCATTGAGCCCAATGATGTTGTTTTTCAAGGGAAAAACACCTCAGGTTTCCAAACACTTGTTGACAACTTCCATTTGACCATCAGTCTGGGGATGATAAGTTGTGCTGAGATGCAATTGGGTGCCTTGTAGCTTAAACAGTTCTTGCCAAAAATTGCTTGTGAAAGTTGGGTCATGATCAGAAACAATAGAGTGTGGCATGCCATGAAGCTTGAAGACCTGGTCCATGAAAAGTTGAGCCATCGTGGATGTAGTAAATGGGTGTTGAAGAGCACAAAAATGAGAATACTTGGAAAGGCGATCCACAACCACCAATATTATTGATTTATTCCCTGATTTGGGTAAGCCGGTAATAAAGTCCATAGAGATATCCTTCCAAATAGCAAGTGGAATCGGAAGTGGTTGTAGTGTGCCTGGAGATTTGACTGTTTCTCCCTTGTTGCGTTGACACACCTCACATTCAGCAACAAAATTACGGATGTCCTGTTTCATACCATCCCAGAAAAAGAACGTTTGACCCTGTCATATGTTTTGGTGAACCCTGAGTGCCCTGCTGTGGGTGTAGCATGAAGCTCAGAAAGTACCGTGGATTTAAGCTTTGATTGTTTACTTAAATACAAATGGCCTTTGTATCAAAGCTCATCCTGGAGCCAAGAGTACCCTGGGGGAGCCGAAGCCTTGGTCTGCAATTACTGGATTAGATGTGAACTTTTGGGATCTTGAAGCCATTCCTGGCACACAGTGTGGAGCCAATCGGGTACAATGAAGGAAAGGGAAAAAAGGGATCCTTCTTCTTCATATTTTTGGGACAGTGGATCCACCACTACATTTTCTTTGCCCTTCTTGTAAATGATCTCATAATCATAACCAAATAGCTTAGTCACCCATTTTTGTTGCTCTTGGGAGGAAATGCATTGTTCCAGAAAGTACTTGAGGCTTTGATGGACGGTCTTAATTTGGAAGTGTTGCCCCAAGAGATAAAGGTGCCACTAATCAATGACATGCAGAATAGCCAACATTTCCTTTTCATAAATGGGTTTTCCTAGATTCCTATCAGATGGTTGCTTGCTGGTGAAGGCCAAAGGTCGACCCTCTTGCATAAGGACAGCGTCGATTCCTTTCCCTCAGGCATCACATTCCAACACAAAGGTCTTTGTGAAATTAGGAACGACCAGAACCGGAGTGGTGCACATGGCCATCTTCAAGGTTTGAAAAGCTTGAGCAGCAGCTAGAGTCCAAGTGAAAGAGTTCTTTTTTAGGAGAGCAGTGAGAGGTGCTGCAATCTTTCCGTAGTTCTTAACAAACTTGCGATAATACCCTGTTAAGCCTAGAAATCCACGCAGGTTTTTGAGAGCCTTTGGGTGCAGCCAGTCTTTCATAGCTTTAATCTTTTTTGGATCCACCCTGACGCCATCCTTGCCAACCAGATGACCCAAGTACTCTACTTCTGAGGCACCAAAAGCACATTTAGACTGTTTCAAGAAAAGTTGGTGCTGGGAGAGGAGATGGAGAACTTGATCCACATGAGTAATATGGTTTGTCCAGGTTTTTCTATAGATGAGGATATCATCAAAGAAAACTAAGACAAAATGATGGAGAAAGGGACGAAAGACATGATTCATGAGGCTTTGGAAGGTGGAGGGGGCATTACACAAGCCAAAGGGCATGACCAAAAACTCATAGTAGCCCTTATGAGTGTGAAAGGCCGTCTTGCGAATTTCTGCCTCTTTCATACGTATCTGGTGATAGCCCGAGCGAAGATCAAGTTTAGTAAAGAATTGTGCGCCACTCAATTCATCCAGGAGGTCATCAATGACAGAGATGGGAAATTTGTCTTTAATGGTCAGTTTGCTAAGGGCATGGAAGTTAGGACACATTCTCCAAGAACCTTCTTTCTTCAAGACCATGACTAGATGAGAAGAGTAAGGGCTCGTACTGGGGCAGATAACGCCCACATTAAGGAGTTCCTGGACCATTTTCTCAATTTCATTTTTTTGTGAAAAGGGGTGGCGATATGGATGGATATTGGGAGGAAGGCTTCCGAGTACAAGGGGAATGGAATGATCATGAACACCGTGGGAAGGAGGGATTCCTTGGGGAGTGGAAAATACCATTTGATGTTTAGAAAGGAGATCTTGGAGGTCATGCAGCATGGGGGGGTGTCTCTGTTGCTTGGATGGCATGGAGTTGGGCAATGACACCAGAATGACCCTTTTTGAGCATCTTTTCCATGCGATGGGAACTAATGACCTCAGGTGAACCAACAGTGATGCCTTGGAATTTATATTGGTGGCCTTCCTGGTCGAATTGCATGGTTAATGCCTTAAAATCCATGAGAATGGGACCCAAAGTTCTTATCTAGTCGACACCCAACACAATGTCACAACCACCCATGTCGATAGCAAACATATGGGATTTTAGGTGGTAGTCACCGTTTTGGAGACGCACATTTTCACAGCGCCCTCCACATTTCATGGAACCACCATTGGCAATCATGATTTGGAAATTGTTGACAACATGGATGTAGCAATGGGTTTCTTGGGCAATGCAGCAATGAATAAAATTATGGGTGCTTCCACTATCAACCAGAATGATGACCTTCTGATGCTTGATGTAACCGATTAACTTGAGGGTTTGGGAAGCGGAAAAGCCAGTGAGAGAATTGAGGGAAATGATGGGTTCTACTTCGAGAGGGTCTGAGGGAGGGGTTATGTCAGTGATTTCAGGTGACTCAGACACAAGGGGAGTTTCAGCATCTTCTTCTAAAATATCCTCAGAGATGGCCATAAAAAGATTTTGTTCCTTACATTTGTCACCCGGGAAATATTTTTCATCAAAATTATAACAAAGGCCTTTGAGTTGGCGTTCAACCATTTAAGCCCTGGTCAATTTTTGGATCTTTAATGGGGCGGAGGGAGTAGTGGGAGTGACAGGTTTAGGGTGAGGGATAAAGGAGGGTTTTTGGTTTTGAGATGATACAACCTGTTGTTCTTCTTTAGCTCTTTTAGTAGCCTCCACCCAAGTTGAGGGTCGAGCCATGAGGACATGGGCCCGAATCTCCTCCTTGAGGCCACTGATAAAACACTCTCGAAAGAAAGCATCAGTCATGCCCTCTGTTCAAAAAGCCAGGTGCTCAAAGGAAGCTATGAAGTCTTGTACTATTCCGAATTGTTTCAACTTTGTCAAACAACCCAAATGGTTGGTGTCCATGTCAAAGCGTTCATAAAGCTCAGTCACAAATTGGGTCCAAGCAATATACCCTTGACAGGAAGTTTTTCTCCATTGCCACCATTGCCAACGTTCTTGATCTAGATGGAGAACACCATATCGGATTTTGGCTAAGTCATCTGTGATGTCGTATAAAGAGAAATTATGTTCCATTTGGATTACCCAACTAGTGGGGTCCAAGCCATGAAATTTGGTCACATCCACCCGCAGAAGGCGTATTTCATGTTGAAAGTGTTGGTGTTGAAAGGTATGGGAATGAGAGGAATGTTTTCCTTCAGTCTTTGGAGGTGCTTTAGAGAAATGGTCATCTGTAGGGATCTTTAGTTTGATGCAAAGGGATGCAAAGACAGATTCAAGCTGGGTGGTTAGTTCTTGTTTGACTTCCTCCATTGAGGACTGGATGAATGTATTTATGGTTGCATTGATGGATGAATCTATGGAGGCAACAGTAGAATTGAGTTGTTTCACTTCTTTTTGGGTATCGAGGAAGCCAGATTGCAAGGTGTTGAAGCGAGTTTCCATATCTTGGCTACGGGTATTGGCCACGAGGATGGGTGAACTGAAAAGGGGTGGGCAGGGTAAAAAATTTTGCCAAAAAATGATATGGATGAATGTGACAAGGGTGGAGAGATGAATCCAATGGAATAGGTCTCAAATAATGATGAAACATTTCCAGACTTTTTTTTTTTCCATTTGCGGAGTTATACTCTGGTCTGAAGAATACTGTGGTGATGAAATCCCCAGATGCTTAACCAGAAAGAAATGTGTATTTACTTAGCAACCTGAACATAGTTGCGCGGCAATAGATCTGTTATGTTTTAATTTGTTTATGTTTCTGTCCCCCAAGGGTTAGGTATTCAAGGGTTCTACAGATAAGGGTTTGCCCTGTGCTATAGCTCTCTGATATACGTGCGAGGTCCAACAGTAGTACTCAGCCCAATATCTCAGGGCACTAACTAAGGAGGATAAACTGTACCCTTAGCCGTACTACCCGACTACCTAGGTACTAGAGAGTATCTTCCTGAGTGATGTTCTCGGTGACACTATAACAGTCTGGTGGCCGATAGGATTATCTAAAGAGGGCTTCAGGAAATCTAGGTTGATCCATACACATGTGTTGTCTGATGCGCTACCACTCGAAGGGGTACCAATAGGGGTTACAAGGGTGGTCAACAGATGTGTGCTTAAGAACCACTTGTATTTTTTGCATGTATGAATCGCTCAACCATGGGTTTATGCGCGTAACAATAGATCTCTGTGGCTTAAAGATGCCGGAATACGTCTCTACCCTGGAAAAAAAAATTCCCACAATTTATGCCAAGGAAAGTGCTCTGATACCACTTGCAAGATACCAGATATAATAAATATACAGAACATAAATAAAATGCTAGAAATGGCAGAATAATAGTAATATATCCAGCATAATCTCCACAATAACACAAAAATGATATAAGAACAACAATATAAATAGCACTTTGATTCAGAAAGCAATGTTCACAGGCCTCTTCAAGGGGGCAACCTCCATTCGAGCAACGCTCTATTACAATAATCTCCAAGCTAGGGTTTTCATACCCTCAACCCTTATTTATACTAAATATGTCTATCAAGAGAAGTATCAAGAGGAAGATCCTTCTAGAAGAAAAATCTTCTATTAGGTCTTCTTACATCCACCTTATTCTATTTTATTGAAAGGCCTTATTAATATTGACATTTATTACATCTGAATATATTGATCTACCTATGTGCGAGTTAGGACCCTAACATGCTCTTTCTCTTTTTGGATCTTTGCTCTGTCTTCTTTAGATTTTGCTTGGAGAGCATTCTTCTCTTGTTGCGCGGCTTGGTGTTGTTCAATAATTTCCTCCTGTTCTGTCTTTAGGGCCTGGGTGGCCTACGCTTTTTCTTCCTGAGCATGTTGAAGGTGTACTTTGATTGTATCAGAAATCTTGTGGAGATGAACTGATTCATCTCCCACTTATGTTGTTCCTTCTAGTAGAGGTGCAGTAGAGATTGCTCAGCTGGACTGGAGTGCTTGTTGTACTCCTTGGAGAGTGATCTCAATTTGGCTATACATTTGTTCCTGATTCACCTCTTGCTTCTCTATTATTTCCTTTGAAGCATCATTGACCGGTGCAACAATGAAATCAAAGTCATCCAATGTGAGGGCAGTTCGCATCTTGGTTACAGGGGTTCTTGGTTTCTTTCTAGAGCAAGCTTTCAGAGGTGATACCTTCCTTTTCTTCGATGAGTCTTCTTCGTCCCTAGGCGGTGGCACTTCGAATTTTTGTTGTTCAGTTTCTGTACCTTCTTCATCAACACCTTCTTCATCTGGTGTAATGGAAGCCATCCTTACATATAGATTGTCAACATCCTGGACTTCTTCAATCTTCTTCGTCGTATTTTCTTTCTTTGTCTTATTGGGCCTAGGTGTATCCTGCGTAGTTCTGGGGTTGTCAATGTCAGACATTTCTGTGGGTTCTGCTGAAACAAGGAGGTCTGCTGACCATTCCTTGGTGATCTCTTCCAGGTCTTCTTCTGTCAGCTTATAATAGGACTGAAGTTGTTTCTAGTGCTCATCAGCATGTGGGGTTAGGTATATAAAGTGGTGGTTCGCACTGAACTTTATCAGAGGTCGTAATATCTATAAAGTGTTCGGGGTTATGCGAGGTTCACTCCTTATGGCTGCTTTCAATTGGTTATAGTATGCATGGAAAATGACATTCGATTGCCATTGCTTTCTCATATTGTTTGAGTACCATAATGTAATGAACTTCTTGGCTAGTGGCTCAAAGGGGTCAAGGTCCGGGAAGGTTGCGCCTTCCAGTAGCTCCCATGCAACAAAAGAGATCAGTATCAGGAGCCAGCTAAAATGGAATTCGTGCCCCTGATGCTGGGCTTCTCTGGAGTCAATCTCCAGTTGATTCACCAGGTACTTCACCCAGTTCATCTATAGTCCCTTTGCGCACTTTCTTGCAGGGTCAACTACAAAGCCAGATACTTGTGTTGATCAATTCTTGCGTACCAACTTCCCTGCAATCAGTTGGCATGTGAGGCACACTGTGCCACTTTCAATAGAAGCTACCTTGTAGCCTCTCATTCCTTTCTCAACATCGCCATAGGCTTCTTTGATCTTCTACGCAAGAGTGCGGTTTGCAGTCTTTCTAGGATAATACTCATGGGGATCAGGGCCCTGCATGCTAATCCCGGTGATCCTATTGATCAACGTCAGATCAACAGTTATGTGACATTCTAACCACAGGTATTCTCCGTGGTAACTTGCTAGCAACAATTTTACACAAGCATTCACCTCCTTGTGTTTGCCAAAGTGCGGTATTTTCATAATGTTGAGCAAAGTAGACTGCGTGAGGTTCATCGTCCATTGTTGAGGGATGAGCTTCGAATTATTGCCCTTAGTTCTCATCAAGTATTTATACGGGGCAAGCATGTTGTAAACTTTACGGTCCCCCAGGTTGAAGTCGTAAAACTTCAACACTGTAACCTTGTCTTGATCTACACGGTAGGTGCGTACTCCTTTCAGTAGATATGCAGTGACTAGGGTGTATTCAAATTCTCTAGGGACATTGCCCATGTTAATCTCACCACTCAGATGACGTAAACCCCCGACCCTCTAGCCATGATTCGCACAGGATCGTTCTAAATTCTCCTTGAGCCGAGGGGGCTCCCTCGGATCCCTATTGGAACCTCATGAATTCAATCCATAGGTCCTTCATGAAAACCCGCCCTGCACAACTTAACACAATAATGAGCCTTACATCTCCATGCGACCACAATCTTACCTTAGCGCAAGTGCCCTTCATGACTCGCAATCTCATGAGTTTGTGAGTCGAAGACCCTTGACTCCTCTTTCTCCAAACACCGATACCTAAGATGCGATATGGGTATGGATCCTCCTTGTTATTTCCTTCCACACATAACCACCGACTAGGGATAAGTGCTAGCACTACTCGCAACCCGCGAATTCATGAGTTGGAGTGTTGAACCCTCGTTTTCCTCCTTTACGAAATCCCAAAGCATGATAAGTTAGTGATGGGTTGACTCCTTCCAAGGTGACGTGTGTCCACCACCTGTCACCCACTTCCACCTTTCTCTGGGCGTTTGTTGTTACGCCACCTGTCAACCACGTGTCCCCAATTAGTGGATGTGCCACATGTTCGCACGATCCCTCGACGCTCGGCACTTTGCGACTTCTACGATCGAAAAGAAATTCTTTCAACCCCTGAGTCCCCGATACGCAATACCACGTGGACTTTATGATCCAATGGTTCTCCCATGGCTTGGATCCAATGGTCTGGATCTCCTTCCCTGCTCATCTGTGCATCCAGCTGTTCCTTTGGCTAGGCACGTGCTTTGGCTTTGTACGATGCTCCTGCATCATACTCCCTCGCTTGAAAATTTACATGAACTCCTGTTCATGAGTTCTTGCATGGTCTGTCCATGCTTTTGAATTTCTTCTTCATCCCCCCAACTGGCATCTTCAACTAGATGTCCCTTCCACTTGACCAAGTATTCAAAATACTCCTTTCTCCTGGTCTTTTTGCTAATCCTCTTGTCAATTATACTTTCCATCTGCGGCTTTTCAGCTACAGGAATTTGTTTGGTCCATCGAATTTCTTTCTGCTCATCTTCTGCTCCTGCTTCTCTAGCTCTGTAATGGTACAAATCCGCAACATTGAATATCAGTGAGATTCCGACCCCATCGGGTAATTCAATCTCATATGTGTTTGCCCCAAATTTCCTTATGACCTTGCACGGTCCAATCTTTTTCATCTTCAACTTATTATATGTTACACTTGGGAACCTCTCCTCCCTCAGTTGTGCAAGAATCAGATCACCAACTTCAAATTGAAGTTCTTGCCTATGTTGATCTGCTCTCCACTTGTATTCTTGACTTGAACTCTACAATTGCTCCTTAACTCGGCTGTGAAGCTCCTTCATTCCTTCTGCAAAGTCCTCTGCACTAGCACTCCTAAATTCATTTTGTTCTGAATCTTTCAATTCAGAAACTCCCCTTGGCTGCATTCCATATACAATCTGGAATGGACTCTGCCCTGTTCTTCTATTGAGTGAATCATTGTAAGCGAATTCCGCCTGTGGAAGAATGTGATCCCATCGACTGTGGTTTTCAGTCACTAAGCTCCTCAGCAAATCTCCCAAGATTTTGTTTACGACCTCTATCTGTCCATCTGTCTGAGGATGATACACTGAGCTAAAAGACAAAATTGTCCCCAACTTCTTCCATAAGGTCCTCCAGAAATGTCCTACGAACTTTGTATCTCGATCAGACATGATACTCTTTGGCAAACCGTGAAGTCTGACGACTTCCTTGAAAAACAAGTTTGCAATATGGGTTGCGTCACTGCTTTTCTGGCATGGTATGAAATGTGCCATTTTTGAAAATTTCTTGACTACCACAAAGATCAAATAACATCCTCTTTGTGTCCTTGGCAGTCCCAATACAAAATCCATGCTCATTGTGTCCCATGGCCTTTCAGGTATGGGTAATGGTTGATATAATCCTGTGTTCTGCCTTTTTCCCTTCATGTGCTGACAAATTCTGCATCTGTCCACAAATTTCTTCACATCCATTCTCATCCCTGGCCAATAATATGAGCTATTCAACTTTGAGAATGTTTTATCATGACTGAAGTGTCCGGATAATCCTCTGCTATGTTTTTCCTTCAATAAATTCTCCCTCATGGAGCATCTCGAAATACATAGTTGATTGCCTCTGAATAATAATCCATCCTGGATCATGTATTCAGTCCATTGGCTTCTATCCCTTAGAATCGGATTCTCAGATGCCTCATATGCCTCCTTGAAGTCTGGATCATCTCTGTACATTTCTTTGAGGTTATCAAAACCCAAAGTCTTGACTCTGAATTCCTGCATAAGCAAACATTTCCTGCTCAAAGCATCAACAACTTTGTTAGCAGTTCCAGAAATATGCTTAATCACAAAAGTAAAATTATGCATGAATTCAACCCATTTATCATGTTTTTGGTTCAACTTCTCCTGTCGAGTCACGAATTGTAAAGCATGATTATCGTTGTACAAAACAAACTCCTTGGGAACCAAATAGTGTCTCCATTTCTTCAGTGGTTGTATGACTGCATAGAATTCTTTGTCATACGTGGAGTACTTAATCTTTGCTTCATTCAGTTTTTCATTGAAGTATGTGATCATCCTGTTGTCTTGGTTCAAGACCACTCCAATTGCAAATCCACTCGCATCACACCTGACCTGGAATGTCTTACTGAAATCTGGAAAAACCAAAATCGGTTGCTCAGTTATCTTCTTCTTCAGTAGGTTGAAACTATTCTCTGCTTCCTCCATCCAGTGAAAAGATTTATGTCTTTTCTTCACCGTATCCATCATTGGTGCGCTAATTTCACTGAAGTTTCGGATGAATTTCCTATAGAATGTAAATTCTAACCTTGTACAATATCTACTGCAAACTAATATTCAGAAAAGAACAGAAAAGATACAATGGCAAATACAAACATTACACACAGATTTTTCACCTGTAAACCCAAACCGGAAAAACCAACATATATTATATTCATACATAGTGTTACATTGTTTACAATACAATATACATATAGTATCCAGCGACATCCAAAACCCTAACCCAATGACCTAGATTAGTCCAAAACCCTAATTCCTTAACCGAAAATAGAAAACCATCGGCAAAAACCATGTGCCGAAAAACCACCTAAATATCATGTGGTCCCGAAAATATGTCGTCCCGGTAATATGTCGTCCCAGAAATATGTCGTCCCGGTGCGAAAAAATTTTTGGGGCGTTGCCCCCAAACCCCCACACAGGGGGCTCCACCCCCCTC
Organism: Picea abies; assembly: GCA_900067695.1. NCBI lineage: Eukaryota > Viridiplantae > Streptophyta > Pinopsida > Pinales > Pinaceae > Picea > Picea abies. Next base: position 16,041 of record CBVK0100657265.1, read on the forward strand.
TAACCCCCCCGTGCGCCCGGCGCAGATGCTCAGACACTACTACTTGTGCAAAGAATATAACACATACCCAACATAGAATCTATCCAAACCATGGAAGCTTCAAATTTCAAACACGCTCTTCAGCAATGGCCAATTCTTAATCGCCTCTATCTTTTCCGGATCCATTTTGAATTCATTTGTAGAGATAACAAAACCCAAATAAATGAGTTTTGTCCTCATAAATGATGATTTCTTCATATTGATCAACAATTTCTCTTGTTGTAATCTCCTCATTACTGCAGCTAAATGCTTTAAGTTCTCTTCTTCTATTTTGCTAAAAATTAATATATCGTCAAGATATACAATGACGAATTTCCTAGTGAAATCCTTCAGGACTTCATTCATCAACCTCATGAAAGTACTGGGCGCATTCGTTAAGCCAAATGGCATGACAAACCATACATACAGCCCCTCATTCGACTTGAATGTTGTCTTCCATTCATCACCTTCTCTCATTTGAATTTGATGATACTCGCTTTCCAAATCAATCTTTGAAAAAAAACTTTGCTCCACTCAAGGAATCCTTCAAGTAGTCCATCATTGGCAATGGAAATCTGTATCTGATGGTAATATTATTGATTTCCCTCGAGTCTGTACACTTTCTCCAGCCTCCATCTTTCTTTGGGTTGAGCACTGTCAGAACAGCGCATGGACTCAAGCTCTCCCGAATCAATCCTTTGTCCATTAAGTCCTGGACCTATCTCTTAAATTCTTCATTTTCTTGCAACGTCAACCTATATGCGGCTTTGTTTTAAAAACTGGATCCAAGTATAAGATCAGTATGATGGATTATACTCATGATAGGTGGCAACGAACAAGGTAGTTCTTCCACTACTATATCAACAAACTCCCCCAGCAACTCCTGGATTTCTTCTGGTAAGTCATCTATTCTCATACTGGTCAAAACAATTTTGGGTTTCCTGACCACAATGAATTGTGTGTCTTCCTTCTTCTTAATTTCATCAAGAAGTTCCTTCCCACTCATGAGAAGTACAATGTTGCTCATCTCTGTTTTCACCTCTTGGTTCTTAATCGGCAACAACATGTGCATCCTACCATTTTTTTCCAGGGTGTACGTGTTCTTTCTCCCATCATGAAATAAGTTTCTATCATATTTCCATGGTCTACCCATCAATAGATGACAAACATCCATGGGAATGACATCACATAATATTTCATCTTTATATCCTCCTATTTTAAATTCAACTAAACACTGTTTAGTGACATTTACCTGATGTCCTTTTTGTAGCCATGAAACTTTGNACTGTTTAGTGACATTTACCTGATGTCCTTTTTGTAGCCATGAAACTTTGTATGGGCTTGGATGTGCAACAGTCTCTAGCTCCATCTTTTCTACCATCTCTGTAGATACGAGATTTTTTGTGCTACCGCTGTCCACTATGACCTTGCATACTCTATCCTTAGTTTTGCAAGTAGTCCTAAATAGACTATTTCTTTGGGCTGGGTTCTCTAGCTCCTTCTCCGGCTTCAAGAGAACTTTCCTCATCATCAAAGATCTTCTGCCCTCAACATCTTCTGCCTCAACATTCTATCCTTGAGCTTCAGCAATGTGAGTTTCACCACCATATTTTTTCTTAACTAGAAACTCATAGGATTTATGTCTGATTTATCCATAGATGAAGCATTTCACTTCACCTCCTCTACCTCTTCCTCTTCCACTGGCTCGAGGAAAAGTATTTTTATCAACATATTG
>CBVK0100657267.1:0-35497 GCA_900067695.1 Picea abies
CCCCCCCAATCTTTGATTTTGATGGAAATAAAATAGGTACCAATGTTGACAACATCTCAATCATCACAAGTTGTGGAAAGTTGAAACAACTCTCAATGGTGAGTCAATATGCAACACTATAGCCTCCTAAACGTTCACATGAACCTCTACGGACCGTCAAAGCAAATAAAGAGTCCTAGTTCAAAATTATAGTCTCTAGAAAAAGACGTTCACACAAATCTCTTTGGAATCAGTGAGGAAAGCACAGGACAACTCAAATCCATGTTTGAAAAACCAATATGCAATGAACCATGAGTGAGCTAAGGGTTAGAACAAATCACAGCCGCAATCTTTGGACAAGAGGTCCTTTCTAAATTTCCAAATAATATCCCTACAACAATTAAAAAACATTCACAAAAATACTATGCATGCATAAAATGTTTCTTTATGTAACAAAACACAGTGGTAAAACAAATACATGACCGCAAAGCTTGAGACCTCAAAATAAAATCACACAAGTCATCCTGGCTGACCTCAATTTCCATTAGAACTGAGCCAAAGAGCGACAAAGCGTCTCCAAAGCTCGATACCATGTTGAGGATATGGGCCAATTAACGAATACACTTAGAAGCACATCACATCCAAGGTAGACATGAGGTGTTTGGTGGGTAGCTTCATACCCAAATAAGTAGTGAATTCATATACACTTGAGTGATAGTGAGTGGGTTAGATAGTGTAACCCTAGCCTTAACAATCATTGTGGGATAATTAATGGCCCATAAATGGTGAACAATAGATGGCATTAATGAGAGTAGGGGACCACTAAGTGAAGAGTAACCTCTTCATGACTAAGAACCAGTGTGAGCTATAACTGCCAACAGAGTGTGAGACATAAATGACATTAATGATCACTAAGTGACCACTAAGTCAAGCTTAACCACCATTACACCAACACGTTTCTCTTTCTTTTATATATGCTAACTTCTAGATAAATCTATCTTTCTTGTTATATATATGTAGAATGTTTATGTTGCTGTTTCTTTGCTTTTGGGTTTAAACTTTAAACTTTATTGTATGTTTCATTTCAATGTCTTAATATAGCTTTTTTGTTTATCAGGAAATTTCTTCTTGCTTCATTCTTCGACTTTCAGAGGAATATGCTCCCTATCAAGACTTTGTTCAGCCAATACAGCTTGCTATTTATGAGCTCAAATTTGGCATGTCATTGGCAGTGACAGCCTTCCACCAAAAGAGGTTTTGTAGCAGAGTTGGAGTAAATAATATGGACAGCATAGTGGTGAGTCCCAACCCACAATCCTTTTATTGTGCTTGTTATTTTTTATGACTGTGGTCTTGAACTATTTTTAATTCTGATTTGCAGGAGGTTCTTTGCTTATTAATGGGGTTTCCAAGTGGATTTACAATGTTGCCCTCATTAACTAGTAGCAATAACAAGGAACCAAAAATTGAATACACTAGTGATTGTGGACAAGCATGGATGTTGGATGAAGAAGTGTTGAGGTGCTTATCTGCAATAATGATATCTGGTGGTGCTGATAAAGAGGTCTGTTCTGGTTTCTTTAAATTTGACATATATCATAGTGTTGATTTAATCCCATGGTTCTTATTTAAATCAGTCAGTAAGCAGTATATCCACATATCCTTGATTGGTTATTTCATTCCATATTTAAGAAGTAGCTGACTTGATATTTTCTGGATGGATTTAGAAGGACATTGTAATGTTTGTATTCAGGTTGTAGTCCTGCAGTTAAAGGTGACAGTTCTACGCATTTGTCTTCTGCGTACTGGCAGTAGCATATTGCAATCCCTTGTTATGAATGGTTCTTCAATGCAGGTGAGGCTTTGGATAAGGTGTTTATGCTAAGATTGTCCTGCACTGTCAAGAAGATGTCTTTGTATCTGTCCACAGAACCATTCTTTTTTTCTAATAAAATGTAATGTTTTCATTGGTTTCAGCTGTTGAATACCATATTTGCCTCTTTGACGGCTTTATGGTTGGAAATGAAAGAGAAAGTGAAAGGCAAAGCTGATCACGAAGCAGAAGCGTACCGATTTAAGCCTCGCAGTTGTAAGATTGATGATGATTTAGAAACTGACGAGCTCACTTTCAGCAAGTTATTTCCAAAAGAAAGTTGGGTATCTGAATGGGAAGATGTTTTGTCTGAGTCAGTTGCTGACCAGGACCATGTATGATTCCACTTTCATACTTTTTATTTTAAAGCTTTTTTTCCTCTTTTGACTACGTTTCTTTTGTTGCTATTTCATATTTCTAATGGATTACAAAGTGGGCTACTAAGTCTTTTTCTTTATATTTTCAGGCTGAACTTCCAGAACATGGACATGAATGGCTCGAAGATGTGTGGGCATCCCTTGAGGAACCACTTTTGCAGGATGTGGTTAGAATTCACAGTCAATTGTTTGGATCTACGGATATTCTGCAATATGTGAGTGGCCTTTAGACCAGATTATGTCTGAAGAATTGCAATCAGAAAAATAAGTTTTAGTCATTATATGATTAATTCTGCAGGATGTACTAGACAACATGATGCTTGATATGGTAAATGATTTATCAATATTCGATGGCTGTATAAAATGCGTGATTTGGTCTGTTTCAAGCATGCAAATGTTCTGATAATAAGCTCTTAGTTGAATGCCTTTTCTTTTTTCCAAGGAATACCTCATGGGTAAACCCTTGGGCACTTCCCCACATTCATGGATGGTACCCATTGTAAACCCGTAGGCACTGATTATGGTCCCTGACCCAATAGGGACATTGAGTGAGGCACACAAAAAACACAGCCAGTGAGGGGGATAGACCCCGAGATCTCCTGCATGAAGCTCAAAGCAGTCAACCACTTGAGCTAGTCCACTGGTCTAGCTGAATATCTTTTGTGCATTAACTTTAAATTTCACCTTTCCCTACAATCATGATCATGGTGATCTTACTCTGGCAGAGTCTTTAAAACGTGCACATGTTACAAACAATTTTGTTTGATAACTAAAAATATCCAATACAGATAAGCTAGAGTTGAGAAATCCACATAGGATAAATTATAATTGATATATCATTGAATGATGATTGATACAACTATTCATGACGTTATAAATACCATTCAGCGACTTAGTTTTATTTACTATAGTCTTATTTTCTATTACTTATATTTATTATATATTTATATTAATTATGTTCATCGCATTTCACCTCTGAAGATGCTTCATCCTTGAAGCAGAATAAAGGAGAGAGATTAGTGATCGATTTCGACCACATGTCAACAATGTATCATACTCTTGATTGTGTACACGAAAACCTCTATTCATCATAAAGAGGGGCAGCTTGATTCCTTGAGCAAATAGAGGGATGTCGTGCATACTACATGGATTTGTGAAATGGTGAGTAGAAGATGATGTGGCAAAAATAATGCAACATGGAACTCAATCCTGTAATTCATCTTGTAACATAAGGGATCCAATAAAGATTGTTTCGGTTTTCTGAAAATTGTCATGGTTATACGATGGAGTGACATGTACTTCCTCGCTTGTTGATTTATCTTGGAATGTAATCATTTGAATGTTAATTTAATCATTGTTATGGTCCTCACCAAGGTTGCTAGAGCGTGGTAGTGGAGGGTTAGGAGCACCATTTCCCAAAAAACCTCGGGAGCAGAGTGTCTCAAGAGTGGAATGCCAAATTAGTTGCATGATATATGAAAACATGCATATTTGTGCTACTTTTAAAGGGATACTACGTTATTATGAAGTTAGAAATGCCATCCATAGTACATTAATGATTAACTATTCGAGCCTCAATCATCTAGCAAGGACAAGCAATGATTCTCATTGCTTATATGACGAACAATGTTCCACCATCGCTTATATTGGGATCCTCATCATTAGTATCATCCTTCATCCTTTACCTCTTGTCTAGCCTTTGTCTCTACCTCGATCCTCTAGGGACATCGGTCAACACCACCCAATTTTGATGAAATTGCCTACTCCAAGCCTTATATAATTGTAAATAAAGCTTAACATGGCTAATCAATGATTTTGGTTTGAGTGAAGGGTACATTTTTGCTAAGGCCATGACAGAGGAGTTCAACAATCAACACCACCAACATTGGGGTACATAAAGGGCTCAATGCTCTTGATTAAATTCCAATCCCATAGCCTCATATGTGATAGAATCCAATGAAAATGTTGCAATCCTACCAGTCCTGAAATCCTGAAAATTGTTAAGTCTGCTGAATTATGAATGGGATATGGAATTCCTCTTTCTCCATATAAAGTCCAATGAGGTTGGAACCGCTCCCAAACATCCTAAAAAATTAATGGTAAGTAAAAATTGACATTTCCTTTAAAGTTGACATTTCCTTCATCTTTCATTTTATCCTTTTACTTTAAGAATTTAACATTACCATTAATTACCAACATTTTTGGTCCAACCTAGTAAAAAATTGAGTCAAACCAAGTCAAAATAGGCAGATTGAGTGTTGGAAACGCATTGTATGGATATCGGTATGGCTTGGAAACACATATATGGCCGTAGAAGACATGTTTCCCACGCATGGGACGCATTCGTATGGTTGGAATTATGTTTCAAGGCTGTACCACGTGTTTCCATGTTTCTGTATGAAAACATGCCTGGTACATCTCTTGAAGTGGTGTTTCCTGCAACATGGGCTGCCATCCTTTGAACCATTTGTTTTACATAGTCAACCTACTATGAATTCTCCAAGTTCCTGCTAAAGCTAGATGCCATTTTCTCAGGTCAACCACATGCCTTGTTGTGTCAACTGCACATGAGTCCCATGTTGAGCTCATCTCTTGAGCTTTCTTCTCCAACTTTGCTTTCCAGTGGTGCCATCTATGCGTGCATTGATAACTTCACATTGCACCTTACCTGCCTCTTTCAAATAGGATTTTACCCCATTCTTAAGATCTTTCAACTCACATCCAAGGCATTTGTTGCACTCACCACACGCCATCCTCTTCAAATGTTGTGATCCCTAGAGGGCCTTGCAATAATTCTTAGCTGCTGCCAGAAGATTCGAGTGTTGGCTGAATTGATTCAACCACCACCAACCATAGAATCCTTGAAGGAAGCATTGATCGAGGAGAAACCAGGGAAATCATATGGCTCCAAAATGAAATGGTCACTTCCACAAGGGAAAATCTGTAAACAAGAAAGAAAAAGAGAATGGGGCAAGCTTAGAGCCTAGTAAGGAGAGTTCCCTTGCAGACTCTGAGCTTTCTCGAAACTAGAAAACAACTCCAGCTAGACCCTATTGAGAGCCTGTCGAAAATTCTGGAAGTAACTTCCAACTTGAACAATCAACCCACATTTAATAGTGCTACAAGGTCCTCCAATATATATTAATTTGCATGCTACAAGGTGTAACGACCAATGTCCTGCACTGTCAAACCATTGTCGTTGAGAGGGTAGGCTTTACCTTATAGCCAGCCACACATGCTTACCAACTCATTGAAGCCTTTAAATCCTAACGAGGTGTATGTTGTGTTATCCCCCCATTTATAATACCCTGTCGATAGTTCATCCCCTTGCTGGTCTGCTTGCTCGTTTTAGTGATATAGCACATGAAAAAAGAGATCTGAGTGCTTACAAGGTCCTTCAATATATATTAATTTGCATGCTACAAGGTGTAATGATCGATGTCCCGTGCTCTCAAACCATTGTTGTTAAGAGGGTAGGCTTTACCTTATAGCCACACATGCTTATCAACTCATTGAAGCCTTTAAATTCTAAGGAGGTGTATGTTGTGTTATCCCCACATTTATAATGCCCTGCCCATAGTTCATCAACGCATCTAGGTTTGCTTGCTGGTCTGCTTGCTCATTTTAGTGATGGAGCACATGAAAAAAACGAGATCTTATGAAACTGTTGGATCTCTTTTTTGATTCTTTTAACCATTCGAGTGAGCGAGGGACATGATATTATTGATTTCCCTTCATAGCTCTTAAAATGATAAATGAATCTCCCATTATGGTGGCTTGCTTTACTTGTTGAGATTTGAGGATCAGGATTTCATTAAAGAATGCCTGAATCTTTGCTTCATTATTCGTTGCTATCCTAATCCTCCACCCCTGCAGCCCCAAAAAACTATATGTTAGTAAAGTACCACCTAACAATAATAAGAAAAACTGTTTCATATGAATTATTCGTGCTTATAGAAGTACATGCAATAATTATTCAAATGAAGAAAAACCTTACTTTGGTTTTTGCGTCATTTGTTACTCACCTAGTCATTAACCTAACTCTACACGTCTAATTTTTATTTAGGGGGATTGGAATAATTTCTAATTCCCTCAAATGACATTATTTGAAATAGATGGATAATATTTTATTTTAATTTTTTTCCAAGGAAAACCTTGTGGAACTCCAAATGCTTTCACATTATGTAATCTTGTACCAGTTTTAGTCAACCTTGTGTACTTATTGGTGTTATATTCTTCTTTCAAATTGCTTGCCCTTTCCTTTTTATTTTCTCCAAATAATAGTTTGATATATTATTTGCTTTCTTGTAATTAGGTATACATCTTTGTGTTTTGAAACATATTAGAAGATTTATTTTTCAAAATTTGTTAATATGCAAATCTATGTTATTGTGCAGGCTTATCCATACTTGCATATTCGAAACAAGGAATTTCCATGGGGTGCGTTGTCTATTGTTGAATTTGGCCAGTATTTATAAAATTGCATTTTTTCCATTTTATTCTAATTACTATGGTATTGAGCAAAGCACATTCAATACTATGTTCCCTAAAGGAAGTGTTAGTGTGATTCGTGAATGTGAACTTAGAATTGCTTTGACATTAGCTTCTTAATTTTGGAATAATCTAAACCTCCTTTAGGTAAGTGCATTCACAAGAGTATATCTTTTAAAGGTTTCACGAGGCACTACTCAACTTATCAACTTATACAAGTTTGAGGAGGAAAACCTAACTTGGGGATGTAATTATCGAGGAAAAATTAAAAACCTTGGGGAAGATACTTTTTTAATGTTGAGCAACTCATAATATTTGTTGAGCTTATCTAATCTATATTTTCATATGAGAGCTATGTCAAAAATATGAATTTTTTTTTGATACCTTAACTCATATTTTTCGACATTTTTTAACCACTTTAATCCATAAGGATTTTCCATCTTTAGTTAGTATAGAAGATTACCAAATCTATTATTGGTTGTGGGCCATCCCTTTCTAAGATTCATTCTTCCCCAACAAAAGAATGATTTGTAGGCATTTTCTAGATTCCATAGCTTTGCCAATGTTTGGCTTTATAAGTGAAGGTAAGTATTTGTAAGGAGAGATTATTACAAGACTTCTTACCAGTTGATTTGAGAATGTTAGGTCCTATAAGCACGTAACAAATTTCTATCACTTGCACTTCTTGATAATCTATGTTAACCCAAGGTTCAGATATGGGGGAACAGAGGAAGGAGGTTTGATCCTTCCCAAAATTGCTGTTGATTTGCTATCATCTTAATCGACTCTTGTGTCTTGATGATGAACCATTCTAAAGGTTCAATACGTTGATAGACATTCATATATGCGTATTCCACATGAAGCTCTTATGGATAATACTTTTTAATAATTTTAAAAATCTAGGAGTTTTGGTTGACATGCAACCAAAGCACTTTGCAATATGGCCTTTGTCTTGTTTATATAGAGATCAATGAAAACACATGGATGTTAAATTAGATTAGTAGAAATATAAAAATATATATATTTTTAACAAGAATGGTTATTTTGTATTAGGAAGTTGTTCTAGTCTCACTCGTTAGCATAATCATACAAAAAAGAGGACTGCCCCACAGTCTATAGCTCAAGATTTTTCCAAAAACTTGGAAAATAACAAAAAAAAGGTGATACTATCCCTTCGTAGAGGATGTGTAAAATTTTCTGCTAGTATAAAGCTTGAAGAAGACACCTAAAAAAAGACCAGCTTTATAAAACATGAGAAGATCTGATGTTAATTAAGGGCATTCCTACTGTACTTGACAGGAGAATTCCTAGGGTCCTGGTCCATGTCATCCTCTTCTTTGGGCATCTAGTGAACATACTACTTATTGTTTTCTTCAACCCCTGAACCAATAGAAATTCTGAAATTGGAGGTGGCTGACTGGGGTCTCCTAGCCAAGTTTTAAACCTGTTGATGCAGAACAGAACACTCAATCACTAAGTTTCCATAATAACTGCTTGTCCACTACTATGATTCTCCTCCCGAGCAAGAATTTTTCCTGTTGCAGTGAAAATAGAGGTCTTGTTATTTGCAATAATAGCCACTTGTCTTCAAACAACATGAAGAAGGTCAGTGTTCTCACAGAGGGGGCATCACCCTGGATGGTTATGGCTCTCCATACAGTCCAATCTCCAGAGAGAACTACCCAGAATTCCTCAATTCCAAATCCCTCTTATATTATCCTCTGCCAGTGCTGAGAACCACACTTCCACTACCAAATTGAAACCCGAGAACGGAGAGGAACAAATTGAAGATGTGAAATTAACAAAGCTACTCACCTTTTCAGTGAGCAGAGCTTTGAAACACCTCCAAGAATTCATCGAACATGCACTGGGGAGAGACACTTCCAATATTACCACCTCTGAGGATACACCTTGTTATCTCTCAAATTCTACCCCAGGAAGAAAAAGTCCTAACTTCGGTGGGTGAGCCTAGAGCTACTATCAGGCAAGCTACTCTTTTTTCTATCCTAGCCTAGGGGGAATCCCTACAGGTCAATCTATAAGCCAATCATTGAAGATAGAAAAAATAGTACAAATTAGCTCAAATTGATCAATCACAAAATTTCACTATCAAAGGTGCAATTTTAACAAGTGCTCAAGTGAGGTTCCCAAGAAAATCTGAATGCTACATGGTTCCCAAGTAATGCAATGTTTGTTGAATCATGGCAGTAGATTTTTTTTTAAAGATGAATTCAGAAAATGCTTATTATTGCTAATCTAAAGTGTAAAGGTACACCTTGAAGTAGAAATACAAGCACCCAATTGATTTATTCCGGAGATTTAGCTAAGTCAATGTTGGCAAATGAGAGTGCATGCCACATTGTATGAGAGAATTTGGTTACCAGTAGTTACAAAGTGCCAATGCTGGAAAACAAAGTATTTATGGAAAACACATATGAAACTTGATTTAAACAGAGTATAAAGGTGTTTTTAACCATCAAGTCAATTTCCTTTGAATGTGAGAATTATTGCACCATTAATCATTATATCCAGGAAATATGCAATCAATGAGATTTAGTCATAGGAGTTCACATACCAAACAGCAGAATTATACCAAAATCCACATGTATTCTTAGAGTGTGATTATGATGTTGAAGCCTTGAAGGTAATTAGAATTCTGAGTGCACTAGCCCATGATAATGTGTCTGTATCATGTATTTACATCCTTAGAATCCACCAAGAATCAACAAAACCAAGCATTAAGATTCGGGTGCTAAATTGTTTGTAAAATTATGCCATAGTTATGACAAAATTAAAATTCTGTTAAAAAATTCACCAGAATTCAGCTCACAAGGATTTCCAGAGTTATTTCTGCTGATACATTCAACCATAGCAAGTAATTTGCAATGAATTTTGAGTGAATTGTTCCAGGTTTTATGTTAAAATTTCGCTTAAGCAGTTAAGTGCATTGAGTATTCTTTAACTTTAAACTATTAGAACAATAATTGCATGCATAAGGATCACTGAAAGACAGACATCCACATGCATAAGGATCATTGAAAGGAAGACATCGACAGTATACACAAGATTTATCCTGGGAAATCCTTGTGGGGGAGAAAACCCAACAAAGCTTCTTCAATATAGATTCGTCAACAAGTACAATGTCTCTCTCGAGAAATCTCACCAAACAGAAGATAATCAGAAGATAGACTAGAAACCCTAACCAGAATAGGGTAGCGCACCACTAGACCAAGACAGTCGTCCAAGAGATAACCAAAACCCTTTACCAAAACACCCTTACTCTGTAGCTGCGTCTCCTCCTCAGACTTGCGCACTTTTCCTTTTGTGAGAGAGCTTGAGTTGTTGTGTTCTTCAAGTGAGGTGCCTAGCCTCTTATAAATACAAGTTGAGCCACCCTTTAATTAGGTCAGGGCCGACTTGTATACTTTACCCTTTCTAATTTACAATTGACTTTTACAAAGGCGCAATAGGGCCGACTTTTACAATGGTGGAATAGGGATGACTTTACAAATATAACATAACATTATTATTTATGGTTTTGTCTTGGTCTAATACAATATTTATACAATGAGAATATCTTCTAAATCTACTCAAACTTCAACCGTGGATAGTTGGGAACTTAGGCAAGATGAAAATTCCATTGAAATTGGGTGCTAAGCCAGTACACCGGAGACCTTACAGGATAAATGAAAATTACAAAGAGAAGGTGAAATCCAAAATAGATAGGATGTTGGACACACGAATCATTGAACCTGTGGATGAATCGGAGTGGATTATTCCAATGGTAGTGCAAGACAAGAAGAGAGGAGGAATCAGGATTTGCATGGATCCGAAGAAGTTGAATGATGCATGTTTACATGACCCATTTCCAACACCATTCATAGATGAGGTACTAGAGAATGTAGGAGGATAAGAGACTTACTCGTTTAGAGATGGATTCTCGGGGTAACATTGGATAAAAAAATGCATAGGAAGAGAGGTACAAGACCACGTTTGCGATAGAGTGGGGAAGTTATCAATATACAATAATGCCCTATAATTCACAAAGATGCTAAGGAATATTGTCAGTCATGTGATGTTGTCAAAGAGTTGGAAATCCATATAGGAGGGATGAAATGTCTTTAAACCCACAGATTACCTTGCAAGTATTTAATAAATGGGCCATAGATTTTATGGGTCCAATCATCCCACAAGCAATATTATCAAGGGAAAGGTACATAATCACTGCGATGGAGTACTTAACAAGATGGGAAGAAGCAACACCAGTTCTAGATTGCACTGCAGAGACTGTTACGAGGTTTTTATTTGAGAATGTAGTCACACAATTTGGTTGTCTGTGCATATTATCCAGTGGTCAAGGAACCCACTTTCTGAATAAGACAATTGTATCATTGACTGAGGAATTTCAAATTCATCATCAAAAGAGTACCATGTATCATCCTCAGGCCAATGGGATGGTGGAATCTTTTAATAAAATCTTGGAGAATCCTTTCAAAAAAAATTGCAACGTAGGAAGAGATGATTCAGACTTAAGATTTCCTGCAGTGTTATGGGCTTACAAAACTACAAGTAAAAAAAATTCAGGGTAGACACCTTTCAGGTTGGTCTATGGGAAAGAAGTAGTGATTTCAATGGAGTTCATTCTACCTAGCCCAAACATTGTAGTGATTACTAATATATCATACTTTGGTACAATAGAGGATATATTGGCATAGTTAGTATAGCTTGAGGAAGATCGGTTTATTGCAGGTTGCCATCAGCAAGTTCAGAAGGCAAGAGAGAAGGAATGGCATGATAGACACATCAAACAGAAAAAGTTTCAAGTGGGAGACTTAGTATTACTTTATGACAGTAAATTTATGCAACATCGAGGGAAGTTTAGAATGCATTGGTTAGGACCATATGTGATTCAACATGTAATACAGACAAGTGCTACATAGTTGGAAACCCTAAATGGAGAAGTCCTTGGAGGAATGGTGAATGGAAGTTGGATGAAACTCTATAGAGACGGCTGACAGCCTATGTTGTAAATTGGGTTGTGCCAGACCACATGTATCATAGTAGTTGTACTATAGTAGGAAGGAAAAACACAGAAAATCAAATAAAAGTAGAAAAGGGAAGAAAATCAAATAAAAGGTAGATATAGAAAAAAGAAAAAGATTATAGAGTACAAGACATAGGAGATTGCACAGAATGAAAAATTATTGTGCATCAAAATAGAACTGCGCAAATTAAGAAAATATATCACAGAAGAAAAAAATTGTGAAGCAGCAAATGTCTTGAGCAGCTTGGCACTGATAAGATCATTAAAATCATTAAAGCACATAAGCGACAACTACATAGGGGTAATGAGAGATCATAAAGACACTGTATAATCTTGAATATAAAAATTTACTGGAAATCGCGACAGGTTGGAAGTACAAGGCAAAAATCATACAATGGATTTGGTAATAAAGACACATTTATTTAACCATTCATCAACAATGTTGGCGGATTGGACTTAAGGCGTGAAGAGAAATGCACAATTGGAAAGGAGGAACAAAACCAATGGAGGGTCGCTAAGCATAAATCATTGTTACTAAGATATGCATGCAAGAGAGAGTGAACCAAATAAAACCAGAGAAAACAGGAGTGATTCAGAGCCGAATTACAGCTACCACAAAAAAACCACATAAAAAGTAAAGGAATTTTCCGCACAATACAACGGCCCTACAAAAAGTTAGAGCACCATCAGCAACAATGCGAAAGAAGTCAAAACAACCAACATATTCATAAGCCAGTTTCCACAGGGATTATAAATCAACAAAGAAGGAAAACGCGTCACCAATCAAAGTACCAACACATGGGAAATACTTGTTGGTGACACCACCAGTCCCACCTGGTGTAAGTATTGAAGGATATATGCTCAGCAAGGTTATCGGCCTCAAGTTCACAGATCATGATATTACCAATGAGCAAAAATTCTCGGAGCTAGCCAGGAAAAAATAATTGTGCGCTAAGAGCGTATGAGGCACATCAACGATAGTGCTAGAGACACATGTGTGGGAAACCGGATTGGATAAATCGAGCATATTGAACCTAATGGAGATCCCACACTTCAGATGCAGTTTGGAAATTAATGCTTGTGTGAAGATATTGTTTAGTTTCATCCATGGGGGGACATTGTGGCTTGACCCCCAATGTCAGTTGATACTGAGTTGATTGTGTGGATTATAGGGCTCCCAAAAGCTAGAAAGGATCCAACCATTTTGTTCTACAAGGAAGGAGAGAGAGTCCTCTTAGAATAAATGAAGGAAAAGTTCCATACCTTTAGGGGAAAAAGGGGACTGGATGTTAAAAACATCAGTGATGACAATGTTCGATTTTCCACACAAGTATTGCTCTACAAGTTGTTGTGCAAATGTAGGAAGGATGAAGTACCAAATGCATCCATTGAAGATGTATAAAAATGCATCGAAAGGGTTCAAATGAATTGCGCCACCTTCTTGGTGAACCAATTTTTGCAAGATTGTAATGAGGCCTAGGAAAAGGGCACATAATTTCATTATGCATGGATTTTGATATTGATTGCGTTGGTCGGATGGAAAGAACCAATCTATTATCAATGCATGGGCACATCTGGTAGAGGTAGTATGGTCGCGTGGTATGCCAACCTATGGAATACACCAAATAAGATAAGAAAACATGACACTAATGTCACATTCTTTATATACTTTGATACTATTAGGTATCTAATCGAGTATACGTCATGCACTTCAGGCGAGACAGTGGAAACATACAAATACATTGTGTGATTCAAAGTAGGCATGCACCACATGTATGTGAAAGCGAAGAAGGACCTGGTGTGCCAGTGGTTTCCAACCATATATAGGTTGACATCAAAAGACGTATGCCTAGTTGTGAATGACTAGGAAGATGGGTGGAAAACCCCAGCAGAGAAAACGGGGCACCCGAAAGACGAAGAAGAGTATGATAAGAGTGATGGAGAACTAGATGATGATGAAGAAAAAGGGAATGATGAGAACAATGGCATAGGAGATGTGCATGGTTCATCAATAGCAGAAGTTCAACAGACATTTCCAACAGTAGGTGCAAAATGGAAGGATAAGGGGAAAGAAACAGCAGGAGGGGTACGCAAAAAGACTAAAGCGCACAAAGAAACCCCAATATTTCTTTGACCAATGACGATATGGAACTCATAGGATACCAAGTGCAGGATGTCACAGAAGAAATCATTGAGAAAGAAACCAGGAAGTAAGAAGAGCAGCAACAGAGAGTGCAGGATCAATTTGCAGCACTCCAGTAGCTCTTGGAAGTACCTAGCATAACAAAAGAGCACAGGACTGAGGGAGGACCGTCCATAATTCCAAGGAACAAAGAAGAGAGTGCACAACAGGTCTTGACCCAGTTAGAAGTCGGGCATAGAACACTCCAGATTGAGACGAATGCACTTGAATTCCCAACGTCTAAATTAAAAGAACACGTGAACGCGCTAAGACACCTGAACATAGTGGTATCAAGGATGTTGATACAGAGATTACAAGACTTGCAAATAGGCATGTTGCAAGAGATTAAGAGTTGAGGAGATGAATCACACCAGGAGCTGAAGAGAATAATGGATGAAAGGGCGCAGCTACAGCAACAATATGATGCTATGCTCTAGCAGAGGAAGGAAGTTCAAGGCCGAGAGGAGGAAGTAATGAAGGAAGAAATAGAGACCAAGCAAAGGGTAAATAAATCCCTCAAGGAAAAGGATGAAGTTGAAAGTATAGCGCAGAAAACCCAAGCGGTTGTCCAAAAATTATACAAGGCCATTATGGAAGTTCCCATAGTAGTAGAAGCTATTATGTAAGAACAAGTATTGAAAATCGGTGAAGTCATCAAGGGCTTATAATCGCATATAGAATACCTACAATTGCATAGCGTGTCAGGCATGCCACTAGAAGGAAGAGAAGGTGGGGAGAGAATGATGATGACAACAGTCACCAACATCAAGAAGTTGGAAGAAGAGGGCAACAAACTCTATGAGGAGAGTGCGCAGATATGGACAGAATTAGTGGAAGATCCTGAGATGAAGAATGTGGAGGCCAAGTTAAGAGAAACATGGGAAAACGCACAACAAGCTTCAGAGAAAATAACTGCCCTTCCATCAACTAAATGTGTGACAA
The DNA here is from genome assembly GCA_900067695.1 of Picea abies. Lineage (NCBI taxonomy): Eukaryota > Viridiplantae > Streptophyta > Pinopsida > Pinales > Pinaceae > Picea > Picea abies. The sequence continues at coordinate 14,889 of CBVK0100657267.1, forward strand.
CCATTTTGGCTTAGAGGGAGTCATACTTAGAAGTGGAGAATATGAGAGATCAATAGAAGAACCTTCAACATCATTTGGGATCGCTGCAAGAATAAGCAGTAAGCATAATAGGTGAATTAGCCACTGTACAGGGCAAGGTAAAACAAGCAGCTTAGGAAGCAGAAGAGAAACTAACATCCTCGATTATGCAGGGGGGAAAAGAGATCGTAGAAACAGAGGTAGTGATACTCAAAGAGGTGGAGGTAGCAAAGGCAGCCTCCCAAAATTTTCTTAAGGCATGGAGGAGCATGCAACAGGCCTGAGTGGCTCGGGACTAGTCACAGGTGAGTGTTGGGGGCATGTTGGATAGGCAGTTTTGGATATAATTTAGGTGAGTGTTGGGGGCATGTTGGATAGGCAGTTTTGGATATAATTTTGATACAAATCCTAAGTGCAGAAGAAGTGCACAAACAGAAGAAAGAAGACTACGGAGCGCGTAGTTGAGGCGCATCCAGGAGGACAGTACATAGATAGAGGAATAAAGCAGACAAAGGAATAAAGTAGAGAATAAAGTTGGAGAAGGAAGTGGACAAAAAGGAAGGATGACAGCTCAATGTTTTAAAGATGGGAGGATGAGAAAAATCAGGAAGAACAGAAGAAAAATAGCATGCATATAGAAAAGCAGCATGAACAGCCAGATAACCAGAGTAGTCATACATTGTAATAAGGGTTTTGGTATGAACAAAATAGGGTTTTAAGCCCTACCTCGCGCCATCAGAGATGTGTATAAGAGACAGGCTCAATGTTTTAAAGATGGGAGGATGAGAAAAATCAGGAAGAACAGAAGAAAAATAGCATGCATATAGAAAAGCAGCATGAACAGCCAGATAACCAGAGTAGTCATACATTGTAATAAGGGTTTTGGTATGAACAAAATAGGGTTTTAAGCCCTAAATATTATGCATAAATATGTAATGGGTTGGATAATAGGGGTTCCTTGGTGTTCCTCGTTTCTCTTGGTTCTATTGAATATAGGAATCTATGTCTAAATGTAAGAGATGATGCAGAGAGAGAGAGAGAGAGAGACTCGCACTGCAGAGTAGCTAGGCTAGGAGAAGAGAAAGATAACCATGATGTATCTTTGTAACAACAGTGCACAATCCTAAAGCATTTACCAAACGCATAATAAATAAGCCAGTCATTGTGGGTGTAGACTAGAGTTGGGTGAACCATGTTAATTGTTGTGTTACATGTTTGTTGTGTGTTTTCTTATGGAATCTATTTGAATGCATATTAAGGTAGATTTACCTTATGTGTATTCATGGCGCAATAGTTATAATTGTTACAATAATGAGTTTATGTAGTAATATGGAAGATAATGGTATATGAACCTAAGATCCTCTAAGTAATAGAATAAGGGAACATGCAAAATAACACACACATAACATATAATTAAGAATGAATGGAATAATAACCTCTCATTCCCTCACCACTGCATAGACATGGTTCTTGGAGTCCAAATAGATACCTTGGGTGAGACTTCATCTGTGCATGTAGGTGATGTCGAAAGGGCAAGTGTCTGAAGGGTTTTGTTGGTCAAAGATAAACTTGAACCTAGAGTCTTACAACCGCACACAGCGCCAACATCCTCCAAATCCTTGAGGAGCTTCATCAACCCTAAATGCAGACAATCTAGTCTATCCACAAGCACATCCATAGTGCGACATTATTTGGTGGTGTGAGTAGGGGACCCACAAAAATCATAGTAAATTGTGTTTGGGATAGGGGTGTATTTTTGCAGGATTGGACAATGCCTAGGGGGGTGCCAATGGCTTCGGAAAATTTCACAATAGTCATTATTCTGAGTACCCTGATGGTTTGGGAAGGCATGGTATTGTATCAGTCAATGGAAAGGTGTAGCAGTTGTGACTTGTGAAACTCCCCTCGATGGTCCCACTGGTGGGGGTTCCATCAGTTGCAGAGGAGGTCCTACACCCCTTAGTTTGGGACATTCGATCATTGTATGCCCCTTAGTATAGCAACCAATACACCAAAATTGTGGTCAGGCTTCTCTAGGAATGGTCAGTTCTTGAATCTTATCAGTCAGGGGGGAATTTGGCCCTGCAATTGCATAATATTATAGTCATCGGGTGGTCTTGTTACTCACAAGATTCCAGGATATCTCATCGTCGCCTCAATTTTCATGGCTTATTCTAGGGCTTCCCCCAAGGTAGTTATATGTTATTGGGTTAATGGGATTCGTTTTAATGGTAAAATTCCTTGAATGAACCATTCCCGCTAGTGTTCTTCCTCAACGGGATTGGATAATTTCTCTATCGCGTCTTTGAATCTTTGATTATACTCCCAGGTAGATTCCCCATCTCTCTGTTTGATTTCTGGCAACTCGGAAAAGCTTGTTTCTCGGATTGGGGTAGTTTAAATTCAATGATAAATTTTTGTTTGACTTGTGATACCATTTTAATGTGCGGCCCCTTAATGTGGTCTGAAACTCAACTAGTTTATTAGCATCCAAAGTTCCACAAGACTGTCAGATGGCCTCACAAATGAACCAATGTTTTTCCACATCCTCATCCCCTTTACCCCAAAATTTTGGGTATCGGGTGAGGGATTTGGTGTGTTAGTGTGCCATGGGAGGATTTGGGGACCCTATCAAGATAAATCTGAAATGTCCCAATTGCGATAACATTAAAGAACTTGCCAAAATATTTATACTAGTACCACTCGAACTGGTTGGACTAGAATGAGGAGAAATAACAAAAATTATGGGAGAGTTTATTATAGAATTTACCATATTGGAATATTGCACTAAGGGACTGTGTGATCCAAGGGTGGTTCCGGTGTCTTTGGGATAATATTTTTTAACCCGGGGGGTCGCATTAGGAGGCCATATTGTATCATTTTATGTAGTATAATTCACATCTTCGAGCGCTGCAGGGGTTGATTCTCCCACAAATTCTACAGAGGTTACAGTCGATTCTTGACCCTCAGTGGTGAATCCAATCATGATTCTTTATTCCTACTTTTATCCATATCGCATGTTCTCTCCAAAACTCTCATATTTATCTCTGAACATCCCCTTTACCCATCGGTTGGCCAACCTTCCATGTAACTGCAACTTCTTTAACTCTCTTGTTTGACTCTTCTCAAGGTTGATCTCCTTGCGTGACTGATCATGCCTCTTAATCAACTTTCACATCTTCTATCGCCACCAATTTTCAAGCACCATAGCCATTTTCTAGGCCCTCTTGTCTTTGGCACTCTTCTCATGATGACCCCCCATACCTCAGAAACTTTTGTATCCTAACTCATGGATCCTCACTTGAATCACACGCCCATCATAAGCAAAGGTTTTTACTCAACCATTTCACCCAAAGGAACTAATACCATTCCCTCTTCCACCAGCAATATCTTCATCTACAACGGAATTTAATACCATTCCCTCTTCCACCAGCAATATCTTCATCTACAACGGAATTTCTCTCAGTAATCTCCCTTGGGATCCCTCATAAAATATCACTTTTGTCTTTGAGAATGACTAGTGATTTTCCACGGAAAATTAAATGATGTATCATTCGAGGGTAGTTTGGACCCAAAAGTCCACAGCTCGACAAATATGGTGGTCCAACTTTTGAAGAGAAGCGAGTCACTCAATATTCCAATTAAATCATTTCTTGTTGTAATCTTTAAATTATGGCATTTATTGTAACCATTTGTTGGCCCTCGACCAAGTTTTGATGAAACATTGGTCGAGTTTGACCTCTTTTTGGACATCAATAGGTTGGTCGAAGATGGAGCGCCCAGGCGGAGCTCAGATCGCGGGATCTCACTTGTTTTGTGGACCTGGCAAGGGGCTCATTAGGGTTTTTGTATTAGGGTTTTGGGATGTCGGCCCATGGGTTTACCCATGATTAGGCATTGTATTAGGGTTTTGGGATGTCGGCCCATGGGTTTACCCATGATTAGGCATTTTTTGTAAAAGTATAAATATGTAAGGATGTAATGTAGAAGAGGGGAGAAGTATGCTTAGTGCAAGAAAAGTAGCATGTAGTTAAGTGCATAAGTGGCTAAGTGCAAAAGGCAAGTAATTCTAAGTTGCTTTGTGCAACAGACTGTGTATGTAAGGCTCTATGCTTAGTAGAGGAGTTGGCTATCTGCCTTGACCTGATTTTGGGAAGGTAGATCTAGTGCACAGCGTGCAGATCACCTGTCTGGTGCTAAGCTTGGCTCTATGGCTTAGTGCACAGGAGGAGACGAATGTAAGATATTGAAGCCTAATAAAGAAGAAGAGTTGCTTTGTGCAACAGACTGTGTATGTAAGGCTCTATGCTTAGTAGAGGAGTTGGCTATCTGCCTTGACCTGATTTTGGGAAGGTAGATCTAGTGCACAGCGTGCAGATCACCTGTCTGGTGCTAAGCTTGGCTCTATGGCTTAGTGCACAGGAGGAGACGAATGTAAGATATTGAAGCCTAATAAAGAAGAAGGAGTCGTTGGTGGACGTAGCCCCGCATTGGGGTGAACCATGTATATCATGTGTTGATGGTTTTCTTTGTGTTGTGATATTTATGTTATAGATCTACTTAGTGCATTGTTTATTATGAATGACAGATAGATCTATGAATTCTTGGTGCTTTGTCTATGCTGAATGTGGTAGATATAACTTCTGATGTTAAGTGTGATGTATCTTTTGTCATTGTTATTGCGTCGATCTCTACTTAGGGTTTGATATGCGATGTGAATAAGGAAAATGAATTAATGTGTGTTGTTCCTAAGTACTCTGTGAAGTGTTATACTCACATATCTGTGTCCCAGCTTGGTTATAGACACTTGAGTCTTGTAACCCCCCCTACCTCTACCTCGGGTGAAACTTCACCTACTTCGCAGGTGTTGTCGAAAGGGCCAGTAGTCAGGGTTTTCTTAGTGTGTTGTTGAAGCGTTGAACCCTGGGTTTGCCCCTATGCCAACAAATGGTTCTGTTGCTGGGAGCTGAAACTGTGATTGCTAGGAACTAAAAGAAAAGAGAAGCTTTGTGCGTAGATCTGCTGTTGTAGTGCGCAGTATTCTACTTGACTTGTGAATCTATGTGCTAAGAAAGAAACCCAATCTCAAGAAAAGAGGTAAGATCTTGAAAAAGGTAAATTTTTGTGCTTTGATAGAGTAAGATAAGTAGAAAATTTTGTTTCGGAAGCATGAATCTAGGTATGTTTGATAGATTTTGTCCTATTCTGAAAGCTAGGGTATAGTTAGAAGAAAGAGTTGATCTGAATAAATTTGATAGAACTAGAGAAAGATATGTTATTCCTATGCATAGAAAGAATTTTTGGACTAATAAGTGGATGCAGGAACCTAGAAAGAATTCTTGCAGATTGTAGGTCCAACATTGTGATCCTAGTACGCAGTATAGGAGAAGTTGGGGAACTTACAAGAGAAAGAGAGGATTAACATTATGTTATAACTGCAGAAGACCGGGACATATTGCTAAGGAATGCCCTGGTATAGGTCCTATTTGTCTATGTTGTAAAATTGTTGGTCATGAAGTTGAAGATTGTTCAAGGATGATTGCTAAAGTTGAACAAATTAATATAAACCAAGAGAATAAGAGCATGTTAGAAGATCAAAAAGAATCAGAGAAAGTTCAGAATACATTAGTACAGTTTAAAGAAATGATGAATAATCACAAAGATATTAGTTTACCAAAGATCTTGAAAGAAAAACAATGCATAAGTACAAGAATAGGAGACTTTGTCATAGACTGTGTCCTGGATGAGGAGACACAAGTGAATATTATGATAGAAAGCACTTGGGAAATTTTGGGGAAGCCTATTGTGGTACCTTCATTGGGAAGAATAGGCTTGTTCAAAGGAAATATGATAACCCTATGTGGAAGAGTTACTAAGGTACCTGTTATCATCCATGGAACATTGACTCAAGAAGAATTTGAAGTTATTAGTTTTGTTGAGAACAATGTCCCTTTTCCTATTTTGTTAGGAAAGACTTGGATCAAGGAGGATCAGATGAGAAGGAAAGCAAAGGAAGAAGCTACAGAAAATAAAAATAAAGAACTAAGGGATCTCATAGCTATAAGAATAGATAAACTAATGGAAGAACAAGAAGTTGATTCGAAGCAACAGAACGCAAGAGAATTAGTTGTCGAAGGTGAAAGAACGCAAGAATGTTTGAAGGACCTATATATGCAAGAAAGAAGAATACCCACCCTGGAGTTGGTAAGAAAAGAGGTATTACCTTTGAACCCTTTGAAAGCACATCAGCAAGGCGAAGCTACTACGCCAAGAAAAGATAAGAATAACACCTGTTATCATCCATGGAACATTGACTCAAGAAGAATTTGAAGTTATTAGTTTTGTTGAGAACAATGTCCCTTTTCCTATTTTGTTAGGAAAGACTTGGATCAAGGAGGATCAGATGAGAAGGAAAGCAAAGGAAGAAGCTACAGAAAATAAAAATAAAGAACTAAGGGATCTCATAGCTATAAGAATAGATAAACTAATGGAAGAACAAGAAGTTGATTCGAAGCAACAGAACGCAAGAGAATTAGTTGTCGAAGGTGAAAGAACGCAAGAATGTTTGAAGGACCTATATATGCAAGAAAGAAGAATACCCACCCTGGAGTTGGTAAGAAAAGAGGTATTACCTTTGAACCCTTTGAAAGCACATCAGCAAGGCGAAGCTACTACGCCAAGAAAAGATAAGAATAACAATGTAAAGAGGAATACAGAGACTCAGATCACGGGAAAGAAGGCAAGGACGCTCAGTAAGAAGAAAGACAATTTAGAAAAACTACAGGAAGTCCCAGAGAAGACTTTGCAGGAGGCAAGCTTGTCGGTTCTGAACGTTGCCAGAACAACAGAACCGTGCAAAATGGGACTTCCCTGTGGCGAAGCTATATGACCGTTGGAGGCACCCCGACCATTAGAACAATGCTCCAAACAACTAGGAAACTCATTTATGGGCAAATATACCACGTTTGGGACGTTGAGACCGTGCCACAACAGACTGATTCGTATTGATTAAGGCATTCATGTCCATTGGAGGAATTTACAGTCGTACTATAAGCTGACCGATGAAGATATGGAGGAGATCACCAAGGAATGGCCAGTAGAGTTCTTTGTATCAGTTGATGATCCAGAACTCTCCGAACTTGACATCATAGGAAGTCCCTTGGTCACTCAAGTCGAGCATTATGGATAGACTAGCGCAAAGAAGAAGAAGAAAAAGGATGAAGTCCAATACATAGAGACTGACAAAGAGGACAACACCTCAGAGGAAAGTGGGCCTGGCCCACCCACAGGAGGAGGAGGAGATGAAGTAAATCAAGAAGGAGGAGGGGAAGAAAGAGAAAAATAAGGAGAAGGCGAAGTTACATCACCGAAGGACCCCCCTACCGAGATAGAAACATAGAAGAAGAGGAAGGGTTCTCCGCAAAAACCCTCGGCCAGAAAGAAGACCCACGCTAGTAAACCCCAGATGGAGGCCACCCTCCTAGAAGATGATATAAGCCTAGTTCGTGGAGAAATCGAGGATGCTTCTGAGGACATCCTGCAGAGATATGGAGTGAAGCAGAACGAACTATATGGTAGGATATAAAGGGAGCTGAGCAAAGTACATGAAGTTATTCATTCAGTCCGCGCAGTCCCTACTGCACCTTCCTCATCAGAGACTGCAGATTTGGGGGATGAACCCACCCAACTTCAAAGACTTGCAGATGCAATAGAGGCTTGATTTTAGCGAGTCCAAGAGGAGAAAGAGAAGGCTATAGAATCCTTGAAGAAAGAGAAAGAGGAGATCTTGGAGAAACTACGAGTTGTGTGGTACTGTGTAACCGCGTACAAAAATGAAAAGGATGAGTTATGGGCAATGCTCGAGGAAGACAAGGTGAAGATACAGAGAGAAAAGGACCAGCTACTCGCAGAGCAGACTACATTCAAGGAAGTAGTGAGAAAATCACTTCACTCTGTGCCAAGCTCAGCACAGGAGGAACATGAGGCAGTTGAGGTCCAAGTGATGAAGTTCGTTTAGGCCATCTAGCAGCTTCAAGCAAGGGTAATGGAGTTGGAGCTTCAAGCAGTACCTAGCACTCTACAGGAAGTGTGTGAACAGAGGGAGGGAGTCACTAAGAGCACAGTGGAAAGGATCAAAATCCTCACCTTAGAATGCAATCAGCTAAGCAACACAAGCTCACAGACCTACAAATGCCTCACGAAAGACCCAGAGCTTAGGAAGATGGAAGCGCAGCTACAGGAGGAACAACAACAGGCACTCACATTTCAAGTGCAGATGAAGTCACTCACTGCGGTCAAGATAATGAAGAGATCACAAGAACAACGTGTGGCCCAACAACATATTACTGTCATCCAAAGCAGAGTAATGGAAGTTACACAGAGGCTACAATCGGTGTAGGAGGAAGCCTGCACAGTGTTTAAAGAGATCGAAGGACAAGGCTCGCAACTGGACCAAGTGGTTGCAACAATGGAACATCACCTGGAAGGGCCTGTTATAGAGAAAATTATCCAGGAGTTCGTTGAGCAGGAAGCTCAGGCAAAGCAAAAAGTTGAGGTAGCTCAAGGCCTTTGAAGCAGCATTTCCTAGATCTGAGTGACTCGAGACGAGTCACAGGTGAGTGTTGGGGGCTTGTTGGCCCTCGACCAAGTTTTGAGGAAACATTGTTTGGGTTTGACCTCTTTTTGGACATCGACAGACTGGTCGAAGAAGGAGTGCCCAGGAGGAGCTGAGATCATGGGATCTCACTTGTTTTGTGGACCCAGCAAGGGCCTCATTAGGTTTTTTGTATTAGGGTTTTGGGATGTCGGCCCATGGGTTTACCCTTGATTAGGTCTTTTTGTAAAAGTATAAATATGTAAGGATGTAATGTAGAAGAGGGAAGAACTGTTCTTAGTGCAAGCAAAGTAGCATGTAGCTAAGTGCATAAGTGGCTAAGTGCAAGAGGAAAATAGTTTTGAGTTTCTTTGTGAAAAATACCATGTATGTAAGGCTCTGTGCTTAGTAGAGGAGTTGGATTTGTGCCTTGACCTGATTTTGGGAAGGTGGATCTGGTGCACAGTGCGCAGATCACCTGTCTGGTGAGAAACTTGGCTCTGTGGTTTAGTGCACAAGAGCAGACGAATGTAAGAGATTGAAGCCTAATAAATAAGAAGCAATAGTTGGTGGACGTAGCCCCACACTGGGGTGAACCACGTATATCATGTGTTGATGGTTTGCTTTGTGTTGTGATATTTATGATGTAGATATGCTTAGTGCATTAATTATTATTAATGATAGATAGATCTATGAATGCTTAGTGCTTTGTCTATGTTGAATGTGGTAGATCTAACATTTGATTCTAAGTGCGATGTATCTTTTGTCATTGTTACTACATCGATTTGTACTTAGGGTTTGATATGTGATGTGAATAAGGAAAATGATTAATGTGTGTTATTCCTAAGTACTCTGTGAAGTGTTATAATCACATATATGTGTCCCAGCTTGGTTATAGACACTTGAGTCCTGTAACACCCCTTGCCTCTACCTTGGGTGAGACTTCACCTACTTCGCAGGTGTTTTCGAAAGGGTCGGTAGTTAGGGTTTTGTTGGTGAGTTGTTGAAGCGTTGAACCCTGGGTCTGCCCCTGTGCCAACACCATTTGAGCCACTGGTAGACCTCCTCTGGGAATCAGATCCGGAATATTTTTTATTGATCACTCGTTGGTTCGGAATAAAGGACTACGTCCTTCATAGCACTCAAACTTTCTTTCATAACTCAATTTCTTGAAATATAAACTCATCACACCTTATTTCCCACCATCTTTCAATGTCGGACTTTAAGATGTGATGTTGCATCCTCTAAAAAATTGTTCAGAAGTTAGGTCCCCGCAACTAAACCATTTTTGGGATCAAAATTGGAGACTAGGGTTCTCGCAGGTTACTAACATAGGTACCGTTGTAGTCTAGTTGCACTGGCATATTCAACCTTCCGCAAGGGAAGGAGGTCTCACTAGAAGCACAACCGAGACTATGTGTGATACAATGAATTACATAGGAAACATAAAACACATCATCATATCTAACACAGTTCCATACTTAAATGTATAGAGATCATAGCATTAGAAGCCTTAGATCGGTAAAGATAGTGAACAGTTAGTTTTGTGCAATGTTAAGTAAACACATACCTTACAAAAGTTGTTAAAATAATAATGCAATTAGTAAATACAGAACACATAATAGATTACGCAAGAAAGATTCCATATATTCATCCTCATAATAACAAATTTTTAAGTAGTCGAACAATCCTTCGTATATTCATACCCCAGACTATCATACACTGAATTGTTCTTCATATCAAGGCTTATACAATAGGATCGGTAATGAGATATATAATCTGGACTATCACAGTCTGCATTGTTGCAGTTCGTGTTAAGTAATGCTCAATAACTACAAAACTCAATGCTCCACATCAACAATGCAATAAACATAGACCCAATGGGAAACCCAGAATTGGAACTTAGAACATAAGAAGACAACAAAGAGCATAATCAAAACCCCGATTCAAATAGAATTCAACTAGACTCGAACTAAAATCTAACCCCATCCCATTACATAACTCCATGCTTTATAACTTTTCCTCGGGGCTTATTGACTTCTTGATTCCATAGTTATGCTTTCATGATTCCGCGTCCTTCTCGCATGCAATCGAACATTCCATATCTTTCCGTTGCTTTTCTAGCTGGTACATCACTCTTTTTCCTTGCTGGTGCATTGGCAGTTAGCTTTCCGCCACTTGTATATAATGATGATGTGCTCTAGGGTTCCACAAAACCTTTATGCCTTCGCAAAACGGGTTATTCAAAACCAAGGGCCCAACAATGAGGAAAAAAACAAAAGGGTGATTCAAAAACATTGGAGGAGACCTTGCATTAGGTAGTATGAGGATAGGGATGAGACCAAGTTTACAATGTTTCGCATTAAGGGAATAATTGATATAATAACAAGGTTCCTTAGGAAGAGGAACGTAAAAATGACCTTCTCCCCTCCTAACACCATAAAAAATATGCTCGAATTTGCTAAATACTTGACAAACCCTAAACAACAAAAAAGAGGAATGTAAAAATGACCTTCTACCCTCCTAACGCCATAAAAAACATGCTCAACTTTACTAAATACTTGACAAACCCTAAACAACATAAACTGGTTTGTGTTATTCCTTGTTCATGTGTGAAAACATATATTGAAAAAATTGGTCACTTTGTTCAAGTTAGATTGAAGAAATGTTGCGCCAAAATTATGAAAATTGGATTCAAAAATACATGCTTGTTGAACACTCTCTAACAACTTAAATCTCCACATTTATATTGAAATTGCATAAGTAATTGCAAAGGAAGACCAAAGATAAGAGAAGCTCTTGAAATCATACAAGATGAACAAAGACGACAACTCGAAGATCATTAATAATTGGGTACTAATAATTCACTTTTTGAGGAATGACTCCAAAAAAATTGAAAATAATGTGTCCTTGATGAATAACTCACTCGTTATCTCATGCAATTTGAGAGCTCTCGTTGACCTTTGGTTGTAGAACTAAAGGATGACCTTTTTTAGTCGTGGAATTTCAAGTTGTAAAGACTATAGTAACAAAAGTTGCATGGCAGCGTAGTCCCTGCCAAGAAAGATCAATAGCAAACTCATTGCTATAGTCCTGCTTTGACAAGGACTAATAATATGTCATATTGAAAATTAATTTTAATATATAAATATTTAAGTTGATTATATTTTATTATTATTATTAATATATTATAATTTCCATGATATTGCATAAAATTTTTAAATTATAATTGTTACTTATGGAATGTACATAATAATTATAATGTGTAATGTATGTAATAAATACAAAATTCTTAAAATCATATTTATAACAATTACTATCATATTTATAATAATTATAATAATAATTGTGAGATAATAAATAATTTGTAAAATATTAATTTACCAAGTTAATATTGATGTGTAAATCTTTAACCAATGTATATGCATATAAAAATGGATTTTTACAGTATAAAAATATAAAAACAAATCTGCCTTTCCTCGCCATTAGCATTGTGAAATTTGGTGTCGGGACATAAATTATATCCAAGGGGATAAGGCTGACGAGTTTCTGTGAAATAGATAGGGGGTGGATTGCTATGAGATTCGATCTTGCGACTTCAGTGTTGCCACATCAGAACAAGTTACCCTACATGTCGTAGGTGTATACCTAACAATTGGCAATATCCTTGATCATTTAAGATAGCATTCACTGTGCGATGTCATATTACGTGTCTCTTCCATTGTTTTCCAGACAGAACATGAAATCCTAGAGGAAAGATTTCGTCTGAATATTCCTTGCTTCCAATGTTTTTCAAATCACAGAAGTGGATACGGCTAAAGCTTTGGTTAGAATTCGGGAAACTTCGCTGCAAAGACCATAATCTGAAGGCTTTATGTAGATACAATATGTGGCTACAGGCAAACAATGTAATATGCAAATTGTATTTCTATGTTTTAATAATAAAATGTGATGTCAATTGCTAAGGGGACATGGACAGAGATGGGGGTTGAATTAATTCACAAGAGAGGGGAGAGTCTAGGATAATGGTCAAGAGGGGTCCAAGGGGGAATTACCCATGTATATTAATTCAACCCATTTTCCTAAAATTGTTATTGGTATGTGAACCTTCTAATTTTTGGTCGAGTGTTCCCAAAGCCAATCATTGAATACTTGTAAGAGGGTGGGTGTGAGTGGTCACATCCCATAGTTATTAGGCGCATGGGGGGCTCAGTACAATTGGTTTGGGGAAGTGTGTGAGTCAACCAAGCAAGCCAAAGAAGAGGAAATATGTATGGGTTGGGGACAATAGTTTTACACATGGAGTTTTTGTGCATGGGCAGTAAGTAGAGAGCAAGAAAGAGAGCTTGGAGCTAGTGCAGCCATAGAGGGAAAATTCTAGACCATGCTGGAGCATACTTGGAGAGTATTGGAGCTGAAGACTGAAGATTCAGGTTGTTAGGCCTAAAGAGTGAACTATGGAGTGAGTTGCACTGTAACAACAAGTGTTTGTTGTTGTGTTTGTTGGTAGTTTTCCTAGCAGTGAGTTCCCTTGAGTTCCCAGCTGAGAGATTTTTGGTTACCTGTTCTAGAGAAACCCTGATAAATGAATGGGACACTTGAGGGAATGAGATCAGTTAAGGGGTACATTCCTTGGGCTAGGAAGGTCAATAGGAAGAGAGTTGGTGGAAAATCGAGATAGTTGTAGGAAGATATTGGTGGGTTGTGAGATTTATGAGCTTTGAGTGGACAGTGGGAGACCACCCTCTTTTGTGGATTAATAGACTCAGCTCGAGGGTGACTGGATTTTGATATTTGGAAAATTCAAACTATAGTTGGGTGGAACATCTATCCCAAGCAGTTGGTTGCACAAACGTTCTAATAAGATAAGTGTTTTATCTTGTTGTTGTGTTCTATTGTGTGTTTAATTGTTGTGTTTTGATCTAAGTATGAGAATGGATTTACATATTGCTACAATGGTGATCATTAGTTTCATTTCATGTGTGTTTTAGAATATTTTAAATGCATCTAAATGATAGTAATAGTTAGCAGTTAAAAATGGTTTAAATTTGTAGCTAAAAGCTCCAGGAAAATAATCAATTAGCATAAATTTTCTTTTTTATGAGTATTCTGCACTGTAATGTCCCTTGGTCAGGTTGGGGGATGTTACATTATGGTATCAAAGCCCTCAAGTTCAAACATCGGGCTTGTGTGGGCCAAGACAGATGTGTATTGAGTGATTTGTTGTTGCAGACTTCCGCTCGTGTAAATTTGGGGGAAAATGGAGAAGATGGAGTGAAATTTATCAAATTCATGAGTAAATTTGAGTTTGAGTGACTCATATTTGTTTACGAGGTTAAATGGATCCAAGATTCAAAGTTGTAGAGCTGAATTTGACTTGGAATGGTTGAATTTTGAGTTGTAATGGTCGCATGTAGTGTTGGGAAGAAGTTCGGGAATTGTCGACCAAGATCATGTTTGATCTCAAGATTGATGCCCAAGATTCACTTTGATAAATTTAAAAATTTGTAATGTTTTGGCCATTCTAAAGGTTGAGAAAATTAACAGCTAGGATTTGTTTCGGGGGTTTTTGAAATGGATTGGGTCAACGGTCAAGGTTCACTGGTAGAGTTGGGTGAAGTTTGACAGATCAACAATTTAGATTGTTTCGATTGGGAGATCGACAGTCGAGGTTCACCGGTAGAGTTGGGCGAAGTTTGACAGATCAACAGTTCAGATCGTTTTGATTGGGAGATCGACGATCCAGATCAATCAGCGAAATGTCAAAAAAAATCTAAGTGTTGAAGTTCACCAAGAGAAATCATCGATGTTTGATGGTCGGTTCGGATGAAATCACAAAGAGTTTGGTTTGAATAGAAGAGTCTGAGTCGTAGTACATCACGGAATTAAAGGAAATCAAGCAAGTGCAGATCGATTCAGTGTGGGACTATGATCAAATATTTAAGGATTTGATGGTTAGGTTGACATTTCAAATTCCTGATCAACAACACAAAGAATGGTTTATTGCAGGACTATTGCCACACATTTGTTTCATGTTGATACAACTAAAGGTTGTGTCACAGCCTAAAGCTTTGGAGATTGCAATGAAGCTGGAAATTTATCCTGTAGGACATGGTTGGGGGATGGATCAAGTCCAAACACAGTTAGTTTCCTTGACAATCCAACTAGCGAAACTAATGAAAGGAAAGGAGAAGTGGGAACAATTATTGTGTATCAAGTGTAGGATTGAAGGCCACCATAAGGATGAATGCCCAACTTTTTTGCAATATTTGGAAACTGGAGCATCGAACCCATTACCAGGAGGGGGGTGCTCCAAATATGTAAGACATGGGGACATCATTTGCCTAATTGTCCATTGCTGCAGAAATACCAAAGTACGCATCGAAATCTATTTTTTTTACTTTTACAACTTAGTAAGGCACAAAGAGAAGGACTATCGTGCATTCGATCTGATGAGACAAGGCACTTCAGATATGTAAATAATTCAGGAGGAAAATGTTGCGAAAGAAGGAGGCGTTCCATGGTATAATAATCAGAGATGCTTTAATCCAGGAAGTTGAGGAGGGTCTGGTAGAGGTTGAGGTAGCGAAAGTTTTGTAAGAGGAGGTAGAGGCCCAATAATCTGCTACAATTGTAATCAAACATGACTCTTGGTTCGTGATTGCATGAATCCTTGTACAACCTACAGATATTGTAGAGCACTAGATCATGCAACATAAGACTATCCTTAATTACTTGTGAAGTGGTAGCAAAGAGGGAATTAGAACCATAACCTGAATCAAAATGTACAGAAGATATCAGCATAGATACATGACGAGGGACCCAAAATAGTATTTGTCATGCACGGAAGAGATAAGACAGGAGCTTATGTGATAAATGGAGGGAGGTAGAGTGAGCAATGGGTAAGGAAATCAATAGGACCTATGCCGAAATTTGACCCACAACAAGAAAAAGAGACATATCAGCAGACAAGGAAGGAGATACGAGGATTGGATTGGATAGCATCAACATCATATGCAGCCCCTCTGGTTGAAATTCATTTGATCTATGATCGTACTACACCAGAAAGGTCCCTTGAAAAGGAAATTCCTTTGAAATAATCTCTGAGAAGTTGTTTAGCATTGATGAAATATGAAATTGCATTGAATGCATCTCACGGAATGATTGAGCATTGTGCGCAAGAAAGGGAAATTCTTACTGCGCAGAGGGTAGTGAATCAGGTACTACACAAAATAGGACGAGCGATGAGTTCAGATTAAGTGTGCAGATTGGGGATCATGACATGGACCATATCATTTTAAAGCTAGGTTCTGATGTAAATGTTTTATCGAAGAAAACATGGGAAATGATGGGGAATCCAAAGGTTATTTGGTCTCCCATGAAGTTAAGATTAGTGAACCAACTCAAAATAGTACCAATTGGCCAGATGTTAAAGGTACCAATGAATATAGACATAGTTCATAGTGTAGCAGATTTCGAAGTCATTGAGATTGTGGATAATAGTCAGCCATACCCAGTTCTAATGGGACTTGAATGGGTCTTTGATAATCAAACAATTATTAATATGAAGAAAAGGGAAATGATATTTGAAGTAGGGGACTTGAAGTTTACCGCACCATTGGATCCGACAGAAGGAAAGAGGTATATTGAACCAGCTAAAGGGAATGAAATCAATAACCTATATAATATGACTGCACTAATGGATGAATACGTTAATTTGACTGCATATGGCACCTTAAGTTGGAGAAGCATTAGCTCATGTGCGTCAAATTCAGAGGAAGGTCTGGAACATTGGCAGTAAAGGATGCATGAAGTATCAACCAGACGATGTGCCCACATACTCGATCATTGTGCTAGATTGGGATGGAGTTATGTAACTCACCCAAGTATGATAGGTTGACTGATATAAGTTCTTTTGGAAAGGAACTTTAGTTTTATATACCTAAACAACAAAAATTGTTGACATTAGATGTTGTCTTGAAAGCCACTCCAGATAGATGATGGGATTCACATAAAGAAGGAATAGAATATTGGTTGTAGTGTAATAGATTAATGCAAGTTATATTTGGTACTGAGGTTGAGTATACTACTCATAAATATACATAAGTAAGTGACCCAACAGATCACATTTTGTAGTGCAAAAATATATGGAGTTCGATACCCAAGAAGGAATGGACGCATAATTTCATACATACATTAGATATGATCCTCAAGAACTAGTACTTGGAACTAGAAATGCACAAAGAAACCGTGGATTGGGACGAGATAAATAAAAGGTTTAAGGTAACATTTACTTTTGAAGATGAATCATCGTTGGTAGATGCAGCTTTGAAGAAGGGTCAATGGATGTAGTACCTATGTGTAGTGTGCATGGAACATCTATGACAGTTCATGATCTACTGGAATGTTATAATGTGTCACAAGCAGATCAGGATGAAGAGGATCCAAGAAATATACAAATACCTGAAACTGAGGGGAAACACACAGTGGAAGGTCCAGATATTGAATCTATTGCATATGCACAACAACTAAGGATGAGTAAGGTAAATATTAGGACAAAAGAGAATCCAAAGTTTGCGCAGATAGGAGACTACTGGAATGATTAAATTGTGGGAAAAAATTGAAGACTTGTTGCCTGAGTATAAGGATATATTCCCAAACATGTTTGCAGAAATGAAAGGGATAGAAGGCGAGCTAGGAGAAATGAAGATCCCTTTGAAACCAGAGGCTAACCCAGTAAGACAGAGACCCTATTGACTTAATTTGAAATATAAAGAGAAGGTAAAGGCAAAGATAGACATAATGTTAGAAGCAGGAATTATTGAACCAGTGGTGGAATCAGAATGGATAAGTCCAATGGTAGTACAAGATAAGAAAACAGGGGGAATCAAAATTTGTGTAGACCTAAGAAAACTAAATGATGCATGTCTACATCATCCATTTCCGACACCTTTTACAAATGAAGTTCTAGAGAATGTAGGGGGGGACGAGGCCTATTCCTTCACAGATGGATTCTCGGGATATCACCAAATAAAGATTGCACGAGAATATAGATATAAGACTACTTTTACAACATAATGGGGAAGCTACCAATACACAATGATGCCTTTTGGGTTGAAGAATGCACCTGCAATCTTCTGAAGGTCAGAACCTTTAAATAATGTATTCATAAGTTCCTTGAAGTTTATTTAGATGATTGGACTGTGTTTAGTCTCTTGAAGAATCACATAGAAGTACTAATATTAATGTTGGATAGGTGTAGACAATGTTAGATTTCATTGAACTTGAAGAAATGTATTTTTTGTGTGCCTTTTGGAATTTTGTTGGGCCATGTGGTAAGTAAGAAAGACTTACTAGTGGACCCTGCTAAGATTGCAGTGATTTTGGACTTAAAACTACCTACATCAGTAAGACAGTTAAGAGAAACCCTGGGCCATACAAGATACTACAGGAAGTTCATTAAGGGATATGCACAGATTACAACACCTATGGAGAAGTTGTTGAAGAAAGAAGATAAATTCCAATGGAATGAGGACTTGCAGAAAGGTTTGGACACATTAAAGAAGAAGTTACTGACTGCACCAATTTTGATATTCCCAAATTGGAAGAAGGAATTTCATGTTCTTGTGGATGCATTGTCCATAGCATTGGGCGTCGTATTATCTCAATCGGGAGAAGGAGAGTTAGACCATCCAATTGCATTAGCAAGTAGGAAGTTTTAGATATTATTTTTAGGATTAACTACGTAGTGTAAGTCATTAATGACTTACACTACACAGTTAATCCTGAAAATAATATCTAATATCTTGCACTACGGAAGCCCCTATATGCTTAAGTAGGAAGTTGTCAACAGTAGAAAATAACTACACTACGACGGAACGAGAGGGATTAGAAATGGTGTATGTGTTGCAAACGTTTAGACACTATTTGTTGGGTTCTCATTTCAAAATGTATATGGACCATTCCGCACTAAGATACTTAGTGAACAAGCCAGTGTTGGGGGGGGAGAATTTGCATATGGTTTCTATCATTCCAAGAGTATGACTTTGAAGTCATATTTAAGCCAAGTAAATTGAATGTAGGACCAGATCATTTATCGTGGATTCTATCCAGTGAGGATGCAAGGAACCTAGATGATAGTTTACCAAATGTGAATTTATTTGCAGTTCAAATGGTGGATGACTACTTTGCAGACATTATACAATTCTTAAGTATAGGAATGGCACCATCGAACATGACAGTTGCACGAAACAAACAGTTAGTGGTTAAGGTAGTGGACTACCAGCTAATTGCAGGGAACTTATACAAGTTAGGTGCAAATGGGATATTAAGACGATGTGTGTTAGAGCATGAAAGGACAACAATACTCTCATAATCACACAGAGGCATTGCAAGAGGACACTATGTAGGTAAAGCGACAGCGTAGGGCTCTAGTGGCCCGCAATTCACAAGGATGCTAAGGAATATTTCCAAGCCTATGATATTTTTCAAAGGATTGGAAAGTTATCCAGAAGGGATGAAACGCCCTTGCATCCACAAGTTACACTGTAGGCTTTTGAGAAATGGGCGATAAAATTCGTTGGAATGATCAATCCATCAACCAAGAGATTAGGAGCTAGGTATATAATCATTGTGATAGAGTATTTGACCATATGGGAAGAAATAGCACCGGTCACATATTGCAGCGTGATGACTGTTGTACGATTTCTATTTGAGAATGTCGTTACAAGATTTGGATGCACGGGCATTCTATTGAGTGATCAAGGAACACACTTCCTAAATAATACGATTGCAGGATTGGCTAAGGAGTTCCAAATTCACCACCATAGGAGCATGTCATAACACCTTTCGGAAAATTGGATAGTAGAAGCATTCAATAAAATTTTAGAGAATGCTCTGACCAAGATTTACAACATAGGAAGGGATGATTGGGACTTAATGATCCCTACAGTATTATGGGTGTATAGGACTACAAGCAAAAATTTAATAGGCCAAACACCTTTTAGGTTGGCATATGGGCAAGAAGCAATAATGCCGATGGAATTTATTGTGTCAAGCCTACGTGTTGCAATGATTACAAATATTTCTGACTCTAGCGTAGTAGAGGAAAGATTTTCATAGTTGGTACAGCTCGAGGAAGACCGATTTGGCATGGGATTCCATCAGCAAGTCTAAAAGGCAAGATAAAAGGAATGGCATGATAGACATATTTAACAGAAAAGGTTTCAAGAGGGAGACTTAGTGTTGTTATACAAAAGCAAGTTCATGCAGCACCCTGGGAAATTTAGGATGCATTGGTTAGGTCCATACGTGATCAAGTATGTGACAGAAGAAGGTGTTGTACAGCTAGAAACATTGAAGGGTGAAGTCTTGGGAGGACTGGTGAATGGAAGTCGGTTGAAATATATAGGGACGGTCGATCGTCTGCGCACTAGTATGAACTATGCAAGAACCTATGTACTATAGTAGTGTATTATAGGAGGAAAAAGAAAAAGAAAGAAAAAGTGGAAAAACAAAAGCAAAAACAAAGGAAAAATAGAAAAAAGTAAGTAAGTTTCAGCGAGAGTAAGTGCGAAGAAGGAGCGAGTGTTGCGCAGATAGAAGAAACCGTGCAGAAGAAGTGAATTATGCACAGAAGCACAACCTATGCAATAAATGAATGGGTGAGCCATAAAAACTATGCAGGTGAGGATGGATAAAGATCGTTAAATGACATTAAAGCACCGAGAGTCGAGAGTCGTGTTGCAGAGCCTGAGAAAAACCACAGAATTGAAGTAGGTGTCACTAGTAACTGGATTACAAATATGGTACCACCAAAGTCAGCAGTGCCCATACCAAATAAAGCTCGAATGAGAGCAGAAACAACAACACCAAAGGTTGAGGAGGCTCCGAGAGCATCATCATCTAAGCTAAGGTTTACTAGGGACTGCATTCCACCGAGGAAGGATGATGCCAAACTAGTGACATTGATGAAGGATGCCAAGTATCCATTGGTGAC
>CBVK0100657270.1:0-15775 GCA_900067695.1 Picea abies
AGAAGTATGTACACTCTTCCACGTGGGGGAGTGAAAAGGAGGGGTACCCCCTTTGCAGGGTCCGAGGGGACTATCCCCCCAGCTGGGGGCAAAGCCCCCGAAGAAAAAATTTCCTTGTAAAAGTATATTGTAATTTCATTGTAAATCTGGACCATTCATTATAAGGTCACAGATCTAATGGTAGAGATAATGTTAGGGTTTTTTTCCCTAGAAGGCAACCCTCTTTTCCTGAGGGAAATGTATCGCGGCTATGGTTGATGGTGAATATTGTATTCTGAGAGAGGAGACTGTGAGAGGGTTTTGTTGTAGGTTGTATCCCTTCATTTGCTGGATAATAATAAAGGAAGGACTTGGAAATTTCTCTGGTGGACGTAGCCCACATTGGGTGAACCACGTAAATCTGTGTCTCTCTTGTATTGTGTGTCTTCTGTGTTTTGTTTCTACATTTGTTTTATTTTATTGCTCTGCGGTCCTGTTTTTCTAACACAAGGGTTGAGAACCTTCCAGATCTTCTGGGGGTAGGCTTTGCATTCTACGTGAACTACATGGAGGGTCAATTTTGATTGAGTTATAATCTTAGGAAAGAAATTCTATGGCCAACTTGGGTAAAAAAACAGCACGCGCTAGTAAAATCTAGGAAGCAAAACCAAGAAAACAAGACCTTCCAATTCTGAAGTCACTAGTTGGTGATGAAATCCAACATCATGATGACGAGACAAGAAAGGGCTGGGCCAGGGTGGAAAAGTTACATTTATGACCTGCTTAACGGACTTACACCCTGGTGCAAGCTCCCACACTCAATCGTGGGTATACCCTCCAAGGAGCCCGAGTGAGTCTAGCCAACGTCGATTCCAGGTACCATGAAGACTTACCCCTTCACAGTCACCTTGTGTAAGACCCTAAGAATATAGGCTACTAAGGTTACCACCAACAACAATGATGTCTGGGGGAACAGTCGACAGTCTAATCCACACGCAAGGGCAGGGTATCTAGCCCGAAATCAGCTTGAGAGGCTTCCACTCATCATTGTGGGTATACCTTCAAGTGACCCCTGTAATATGTGCAATATCTACACTGATATCAACAAAGAAGGGTGAGTAACTCTGTCAATCTCAATACAACCTCAAGTTTGACCCTTTTGTGAGAAGGGCTTCCCAGGACAAAATGTTGCAAATGGAATTTGACACTCCTTATCACAAGATACTATTGTGTGCTTTGTGCTTTGGAGAGTGTGTCTCACTGCCTATTCCAAAGCTCTAGCCTAGCTAATGTTGGTGTAAAAGAGTCCTAAAAAAAGTTACTAGTTGAATTTTAAAGTTGCGCAATATTATTAAAGGTTGTTGTTACGCAAGAAGGAGACCGAAATGAAACCGATGTTGTGTGAGACTCTGAACCAACAATGCATAAATAGGGATGAATGATACAAATTTTGTTTGATGAATCCTATTTACAAAAGGGAAAGAGGATTTTTATAGAACAATGTGAACTACGATGTATGATCTTCTCTGAAATGTAATATCAAACAATCATGAACAATGCAAATTCTCTATTCGTTCTCTTTCAATACTTGAATGCCCATATTTTTTTAATACAAGGGTGCTTTTAAAAAAGAAAATGTCTTTAATTTTTTATTAGAATCCAATCAATAGGGATGGAACTAAGAAAAAGTAAGCAACCAATGAAAAAGAAATGCACAACAAACACCCAAATCAATCTTTCAATGAAGATAAAAATAACAAACTGACAAGACCAGTCTCTTCAAAAGCACACGGGTAAAAATTTTCCAAGTAATAAGAAATTGAAAAGGATAATTAATCTCAACTTTTAATCCAATCAAAGGCTCCTGACCAAACAAGCACTCGGATTTGAGAATCGGAGATTATACCCTTGTCAAGAAAAGGTCAAGAGGTAAAAATTGAGAAAAAATGATCAAGAAGAGCTTTCAATTTCTGAAAACTAATCATTCATGAGATTTGAAGTCAAGAAACATTCAATCACTGGCCGGAGAAGTTCTTTCAAGACACACCAACCAATATGGGCATCTGAAGACACAAAATACTTAATCCAAAAATTTTACAAGTGAGTGCACAGTCTGACAGTGGGGTACAGTGCGAGAATTAAGGATTCTTGCAGGCTAGACACGGGCAGATTGTGAGAAATCATTGAACTAAACACTAGGGTGTGAACTTCAGTGATTCTCGTAGACTACAGAGAGGTGCAGTGCGAGAAGGTTTGTAATCAAGCAAATTTTGGAAAAAAGACAGAACTTTTGAGGGAACTTCTAGATCCAGGGAGTCTGTGAGGATCTCCTCAAGACTCAGAGATTGATTGGGAATGAAAAAGGGTAGGTCAAGAGAAAATGGCCAGGTAAAAACCACCAAAATGGGTTGTATCCCCAGTGGAGTCGCCAATTTTGTTATCGGATAAATCGATAGGTGCGGACACTAACAGATCTCCCTAGATCCACCTGGATCTAGAACAAAACAGGACAGGACATGACTCTTTCTCTAAGTTGCATTCATTGAATCTACTACTAAGGAGGAATGAGTGACATACCTTTATATTGTTTCCTTAAGTCTCTGTTGTTCCTACTTCGCTCCGGTTCTCTTGTGAAATTAGTTCCAAGACAACACAAACCAACTAAAGTGAATATAGAAAAGTATATTCAATGTCAACCTATGCATATGATCAAGGAGTTATAAAATAAGAGTGATTTTATGGGAAAGGGACATGCCACTATATTATATTAAATGAAAGTAGAAGATACAACCAGATCACCTTGATGTCACAAGCTTCCTTTCAATGACCCTTGGTTCCAACACACACACTTGCTCTACATTTGCATGAAGAAGATCCAGTACAACTTGATAGACCAAATAGAGTCTTCAAGATTCTATCCAATCAGATTTCTCCACACAATTCTTTCACCAATTCTTCATTCAATATTGCTTCACCTTTTCCATGAGAAACCTTTCAATATATAGGAGAAGGAGAAATGATTAAATGGATGAGGATGATCCCACTAAATCTGAGAAGTCAGTAGGATGCCAACCATGTGAATGCCAACTCATTTTCTAGAAGATTCCCTTCTATAACCTTCATGACCTCTTCTCTTTTCCAAGCTTTGAAATAGGTTCACACCCTACCTATATAGCAGAATGCGAACATTTCACACCCTAAGTTTGGGTTGCCTGCGATAATGAAGGATTTTCGCACGCTGTAATATAGGCAGCCTGCGAACTCATCTTAAAAATGTGTTTTTTGGAGGAAGACATCAGTGACTTTTCTTAGGAAAAAAGTCCTTGTGGGAGCCTGAATACATCACTTGTAAAGACATCACCAGAGTGACCAAAATCATGTGTAACACAGGGTCCTTCTCAGGTTACCAACAAAAGGTACCGAGTAGTCTAGAGCATTGGCATTTTCATCTCCTTCGAAGAGAATAATTCTCACCATAAGTGTTGCTGAGACAAATAGATAGGGAAGGGTAAGGAAAAGACTTAGGAGGATCCACAGAACCTTCAGGACTCATCTTGATCTTACGCAGGAGACATGAATAGATCATAATCGTATGAGTGCAAGAATCAAACCTACTTATGTTGTGAACAAGTAGTTAAACACAAAACCATCAAGTAGAACGCATAAACCATAAAGAAATACTATAATGAATAAGTAAAATACACAAAGACACATCATATTTTAAAAATGCAGGTCCTTCTTCATATTATCTTCAGAATCCTTCTTTAATTACAGACTTAGAAATACACAGTAGTGCTCTGTACAGACTCTTGGCTCTGGACTCATGTCACAGAGCTCCAATTCTCAGATAGATAGGTCAATTACATCACAAACTCAGGACTTGACTTGACTCGACTTACAACAAACAACAACAACAACTCGCAATCAACTAAAATCCCAACCAAATTACTCTTTTACAATTATTTTCATCCCTATATATAGCTACGTTGTGTCTTCCATCTCGGCTTGCGTGCTTCCTTGTTATGTTGCAACCGTTTGTTTCTTAGCTAGCATTGCGCTGTCCTTCGCAACTGATTTCTATTACTCTTACTTTCTTTTCTATCCAAATTATTCTAAAGCTTGGGCAACTCGTTCTCATTCAAAACTTGCATGATTCCTTATCCCAAAAACGAAGGGCCCAACAGGTTTCGACCACAACCCTTGACTCGCCCTCGATTCAAGTGCTTGGTTCTTTTGAAAATTCTAGGAACATCTATTGTTTTCCCTTGTCCTCCTTTTCTTCTTCCTTTTTCTCTTCTGTTTGTGCTTTCTCTTATTTTTCTTCTTCAAATGAAGGGTCAAACTCTAAGACCAATTCTAAGGCTCGCTCCTTTACTATTTGAAAGTTTCCAACTTTGTCCTGCCACTTCCTGGAGAGGAGTGATGCCTCTGCAACAAACTGTTAGGTCTCCTATTTACTATACCCCTTTGGCTTGGATTCGACCAACAAGTTCCACTCAGAATATGTTGTTGCATCAACCTGATGCATCTTCTTATAATATGTCTGAATGATAGGTTGAAAGTCACGCAATTCTTTCTTTGCTACAAACTGAGCCTCAAAGAGGGAGTTCAGTGCATTTTCTGCTTGTTGTATTTGGTCGAACTTCTATTGTTGCTCCATCAGATCCATTGTGGCCGCAAATGATTCATTTATCACATATATCTTGGTGTGTACATCCTCCAAGAATCGGTTGTGTCGAGCGATGATGCTCATCCAATCACTGACTTCCCTGAAAATTTTTGTGCATTACATTGTGTGCTTGTGTAGTGCTTCTCGAGCATTATTTCCTTACAGTACTATCTTTTGCATATTCTCTTGCATCTTCTAAGGCTACTGCTTTTCTTCTTGCTGAGTTTGTTTTAACTGTGCTTCTAGATGCTCAGCGCGAGTGGTGAGTTGTGTCCTTGCTCCTTGTAGTAGCTCAATATGGTGCTTCGGCTCGCCTGCATTACTAGCTTCAGGCAGTTGCAGTGTAGCCTTACAAATATTCGGTCAGGCTTCAACAAGTCTTTCCTGCACTCTTTCTAGTTTGTGTTGAACCTGGATTGTGTCGTGCACTTCCTATGCCCTGCATGTTTGTACGAAAAACTCTTCCTTCCTTGCAACCTCGACAGACCTCTCAGCCTCCTAGAGCCTTCTCTCTAACTGATCAGTTAATTCTCTAATCAATCCAAATAAGTGGGTCGCTGGCCACAGTACGAGGTCAGCGGATGAAGGGGTTGTGTCTCTGGGTGCTTGTGTCTGTAGTGGAAGTCCACTGACTATTGTGTGCTCTGAGTGGGTCTCTACCTCCTCCTCTGTTGATGGTCCTGGAACAATCCTCAATCTTATCTCTAAGGGTAAGAAATCCATAACCTCTATCCTGGATATGCATAGTTGCAACAGTTTTGTGCATTGTTGAGGGTTCTGGAGAACCCACTCCATCTGGTCACGCGCGGATGTCATGCTCTTCCTGGTTGTTGATTATGTTTCCTTCTGAGGCTCTGGTATCTCCTGCTCTTTTGTTGTGTCTGCTTCCTGTGTTTTTCTTTATTGGGAACCCTCACCCTTGGCCAGTGAGGTGATTTGGAGGTTGCTTTGGGATTTTGTCTCCTCCATAGGTTGGGTGTCGTTTCCTTGTGCCGAAGGTTCATTATGTTGTTCCTGGATGTCTTGGTTCGGACCAGTAAACTTCATGCTCTTCTCTAGTACTTTTGAGTTTGGACTAGAAACTTTTGGTCTTAGCTTAGAAAACCCTTGGGTTGTTCCTGGGACTTCTAGCTTCACTTTCTCTGGCTGGTTGAGTTGCATCGGCTCTGGGGTTGTGGTCTGGGGTGGACTGGTGGTGTCAGGGTTTGGTGACTAGGATTATGGTGGTGACGGAGGGTTCTCAGTGAATAATGTGGATGGAAATGTTTCAAGCTCAGGTTCATCCTGAATGTGGATGACGGGGCTTGCTTTGACTACTAAGCGGATGTGGGAGACAATTGATGCAAGGGGTTGGGGGTTCAGAGGTTTATTCGTCAAAACTTTGGTTCTAAGCTTCTTCATCCTTGGTTTGTTAATGAACACAACACTCGGGATATAGTTGACGTCCTCACCTGAAAACACAGCATAAGCTGGCAGTGGGTGGAGGGTTGATAGTGTTCTTTTCTTATGCTCTAATGGTTGTGTCTCGTCCTCTTCCTCAGAGTTTGATTATGTTGTAGCTTATTTCTTCTGTGGCTCTGGGCCTGAAATTGGTCCTGCTCCTGCTTATTTATCTTTCTTATTTAGAAGCTCAGTAGGCAGAGTATAGTGCATCCCTGACTTGCGTAGGCTACGTTTGAATCCTGGCCACAACATTACTTCCTTGTCGAAGGCATCCTCGTCCAGATAGAATGACAACATCCTTGTGTGGAAATCTTCCATGCTAACATGTATCGACCATACAAACGTATGGTGGCGATTCATGATGAAGGCAATGTTTCTTGTATTGTAGTTGAGGAGATCTTGTGGAATACGCAGCCTCTGTGTTGTGTCTATCAGACCGTTATACCACTTAGCAAATGTTGCAGTGTTGAAGGATGCATTCTCCAAATCCAGCCTTGACTTCCATGGATCGAACATCTTCACCATGCACCCCTTATCTGGTAGTGTCGGCGGCCTTCCTATAGGTGGCTTCCATTTGAGCATTGAGAATGACATCAGCAGATATCCATAAGTGAAGGTTCCTCCCTTCTCCTGCGCTTCCTCGCATGCCACTAGTAGTTCCTCCAGCAGGTAACTACACCAATTGAACACAACGTCGTTGATGCAAAATTCTATTACTAATAATGCATCTAGCATGCATTTTCCCTTGTAGTATGATCTCATAACCTTGCTGCCTATGATGTAACAGCCAGTCTAGACTATCTCTAGTAATATGGGGTCGATTACTGTTGTGCGTCCCCCTCTCTTTGTGTTAAATTTTTCATACAGGCTTGGCTCTCCTTTCTTTTTTCCATGCTTACTAGGACCCTGGAATCCTTTAGACACATATTCTCCTTCAAAGGACAATCCTGTAAGTTAATGGATGTCTTCAACATGGAATAGATACCGCTTATCCAACTAGAGACTTATGTCATGTACTCTACTTATCAGACATTTTGTGCACCGCACAACCTCACTAGTGATACCGAATACTGGTAGGTCTCTAAGGTTCATGATGGTCAAATTGAATAATTTTACAAAGTTTGGTTTTGGCATGAATTGCATTCCTTCGATCCTATCTGGATCCATCTCCAAAAAGACATCTATGTGCATATGGGGGAACAAAACTGGATTTTTTAGGTCAAGATCGAGGAGCTTAACATGCTCCACCTTCTCTTTGAGATCACCCACGACCTCGACTCGGGGGTCGTAGGGATCATCTAGTACCGCTTCTTTATTCATGGCACTTCAACTTGTTTTGGATCTCAGCATTCACACTCTTGCAGAAAGCTAAGGGCAAGGGTCACGACTACGGATTTCACAATTGCACAGACTGGTTTGTTCTACTAAATTCATAAATGGCTATGTTCTTTGAAAACGATGCATTCTCAGTCGAGTTCTCAGGGCCTTATACTTGGCTTAGCAAGAGATTTTAGCAATAACTATTGTTCATCATGACCGTATGGATGTAACTAGATCTGAGTTCTCTGACGGGACAATTTAACGAGGTAAGTCCTATTGCGCAATTCTAGAATTTACTTACTTGCGTGAGTGGGATAGGGACATGGCCAATTTCAGACCTTTCTGTTTGGCGAGTGGGTATATCGGCATGAACTTCGATGGAATCTTTACATATCACGGATTTATGGATTAACTGACTTCAGATAGGGTATCGTAATGGCAATAAAGGTTGTGACTAGACTGGGTTCATGTGGCACATGGAGTCAGATCGTATTAAGATTCGTTCTCCCTTCAACCACAAAGGAGGTCCCCGTCATATTAATGACTGTCATTAATGGATTCTCTTATGTTTCAGATCATGCACTGTTGAGTCATTTTCTCTGTATCAAACAACGCTTAAATAGAAAATGAAATATGTTTCATGGCGCAACAATGCGCACATCGAATTTATTAACTAAATTTACAAAAAAAATCAGAAAACTCAAATCTAACTATTATACATGCTCCTTCGGACTAGAGAAACAGTCCTTTTTTCTCATTTTTGAGATATATAGGGCTTCAAGTGAGTGCCATTCACCCATCATGGCTGCAACACACCATCGGGTTGCGTGATTCTGACTGCTCATGAGGGTCGAATCTTCACAATTAAAAATGGTCCCAACCAGTGCATGCGCAGATTTCCAGGATGCTAATGGTACTGACTATCGTAGAGTAGGACCCTTTCTCCTTATGTAAATACCTTGGTATTAATGTGCCTGTCATGCCAAGATTTGTGTCTTGATTGTTCAACTAACTGATGGAAGTCTGCTATAAATATGGTCTCCTCGATTTCTTGTAACTCCATAAGTCTCTGTGCAATGGATTCCTCTTCTGACATATGTGTGATTTGTGCAATATACAAAATTGAAGTGATGAATTCTACGGGAACCATTACTTATCTCCCATAAACTAGTTGGAACGATGTATACATGTGGATTTTCTTTGTGGTTTTCCTGTAAGACTAGAGTATTGTTGGGACTCTGTCATCCCAATCCTCCTAGTTTGCGCAATAGACCTTTCTCAACCCTCTTTCCAGAATATTATTGAAGGCTTCGACTGTTCCATTGGCCCATGGGTGGTAGGGGTTTCTTTTGTGATGTTGGATCAAGAACTCTATTGTAAGCGTTGCTATAGTGATGCTAATGAAATGAGCTCCATGATTGTTGGTTAGGCTCCTAGGACATCCAAAATGAGTGATAATGTTCTTGAAGATGAACCTGGTAGCAGTATTGGTCGAATAGTCCTGAACAACAGCTGCTTCATCCCAACGTGTAAGGTAGTCAATTGAGGTGATGATGTACCTAGACTTTGAATGCTTGGTTGTGGGGTTGATTGGTCCAATGAATTCAACTGCCCATTTCTCAAATGCTTATAGAGCTCTAACTGGTTGCAGTGGTAATTAATCTCGACGTGACGGCTTAGACACTCGTTGAAAAACATCACATGATATAGCATATACCTTTGCATCCTTGAAGAGTGTTTCCCACCAAAGTCCAGCTTGTATAACTTTATGTGTAATGGCCTTTCCTCCTACCTGGCCTCCCACAAATCCACTATGGCATTCCCAGAGTATATCATGTCTTTCATGATCCAGGACACATCTTCTGAGGATACTATCTAGTCCTAATTTATACAATTGTTCGATGATCAATTGATAGTCTTATTCTCTAACAACCATATGGTGTTTTTGGGTTGCGGAATATGTTTATGGGCAGGCCCCTATACTTAAGAAGACTGCTATGTCCTTCAGATACTCTGGTATGGCCTCAACCCAGAAAAAGTTTGCATCTGGGAGCTAGTCATCTAATGCTCCACCACTTTATCCTGACTCCAATGTGGACAGGTGATCAGTTCCTACATTGCATCTTCTCATCTTAATGATAAATTCAAAGGAAAATTAATGAAATAACAACAAACATATACAAATTATCCCTTCCAACACAGGTTTGTTAACTAGATATTTCAATGTAGAATGATTAGTAAAGAACTTGAAATGAGACCCTAACAAATAATGTTTGAATTTCTGCAAAGCATAAATCATGGCTAAGCCCTCCCTTTATGTTGATGTGTAGTTGCTCTCTTCTTGCAACAACTTCTTACTCTCAAAATAGATAGGATGATCCATAGCTCCATCTCCAGGTTGCATTAAGATATCTCCTAAGGCAATTCCGGAAGCATCTACATGGATTTGAAATTCATTCTCCCAGTTTGGGAATATCAGAATCGGTGTTGTGTTGAGCTTCTCCTTGAGTGTCTCAAATGATTTATCACAGTCTAGAGTCCATTGGAACATTTCATCCTTTTTTCAGTAGGTTTTCCAGAGGTGCAGTGATGTTGGAATATATTCGGATGAACCTACAATAGTAACCTGTGTGTCCCAGCGTGGAGCACAACTGTTTAGCACTCGTAGGTGGTAGCATATTCACAATGACCAAAACTTTTGTTTGGTGTACCAATACTCCTTCTCGACAAACTATGTGTCTCAAAACATTCCCATGTAGTACACAGAAGATACACTTTCTGAGATTCAATGAGATCTGCAATTCTCTACACCTGTCAAACATCAATCGTAGCAGTGCTACATGTTCCTTAAGCAGTCCATATATTGTCCAATCATCCATATAGACTTCTATAAATTTGTGAATGAACTCGCTAAAATCTGCTATTACAATCCTGGAAAAAATTGCAGGGGCAGTCTTTAAGCCAAATGGAATCACATTGTATGCAAAAGATCCCCATTCTATTATGAAAGTAGTCTTCTTTTTGTCCTCTTCGGCAATCCTAACTTGGTGGTACCTTGAGAATCTATCTGTGAATGAGTATGCTTCCTTCCCCGCAACATGTTCTAGCACCTCATCAGTAAAAGGTGTTGGGAAATGGTTATGCACACAAGTAGAGTTAAGGCTTCTATAGTCTACACAGACTCTAATATCATATGTGCCTTTCTTGCTTTGAATAACTATTGGGCCGACCCATTCTTCTTCTTCTACTACAAAAATGAGTCCTCCTAACATATTATCTATATCCTTCTTAAATTTCTCTTTTACTCTAGGGTCAATATGATATGGTCTATGTCTCAGAGGATTGGATCCTGGTTTCAATTCAATTTTCATTTCTCTCTCCCATAACTCCTTTGATTCCCTTTAACTCCAAAAAAGTCTTTGGGAACAAATCCTCATATTCCCTCAGCAAACTCTGTATTTCTTGATTGGTTTTCTCATCCTAGTAGTCTCCCACCATAGCTATATTGGGCTGCTCTGTGGTCCCTATATTGATTTTGCGCAATTTTAATGGGTGGTTGTAGGAGCTATCAATCTGGTTGAGTATTTTGTTCTGGATTTCTCAGTTCCCCTCTGTCTCTTTGATGGCTAGGTTTCTCAATTCCTCTAAGTCATATAGGCTTTTTGAATCCCTTCAAATCTAATAGCATTCTATAGGTTTCTTAGTTGAGGGAAAGTGAAGGTTAGTCTAAAGTTCTTGGCTATATTTGGAACATACCACTAAGTCATATTTCTGATTACCGTTATCTGTAAAAATAAATTATTTGATCTTTTGCATGACTACTTCAAGCTCAGGGTACTTACTTGTAAATGAGAAGTCCTTGCAAAAATGAGTTACCATTGTTTGTCATTCGTTGGTCTATCTTCTAGTTTCCTCATGTATGAACCAAGATTTCGGGATTGGACCTAAAGAGTGGGGAAATATCTAAAACCAGAAGTGAGAGGGTATCCCCTTAGCTTGCCACTGTGTCACGCATTGTTCAATGTGCACTATAGGATCTAATTCTCTGCTGAACAGTTGTGCAATTTGGAGATCTGTCTGCATCTCTGATTCTAGCTTCTCCTTAGTCTAGAACCTATACTTGATAGCTTGCTTCATCTCGTCCCAAGTTTTGAGTAAGGATTTATGATAAGCCTACCATCTAGTAAGGTTGTTCTGAAGAGCTACATCTAGTACCAAGATTCTTTGATCTTCTACTACATTTTCCTCCATGTTGAGAATAAAATTATCTAGTTCAGAGGTGCCATTTTATACAGGGTGTTCTCTAACTTCAGTCCCAACCCATCTAGTTACTCTAATAGTTGCACATATTCTTGAGAATATTTTGTACGAACCTTGTTTCCAACTGTCAAAATCCAATTCTGAATCTTTGTCTACTGATTGTATGCTTGTCCAACTTACTGATCCATCAATAGTAGGATTTATATAATCATCTCTTGTTCCTATTGTTACGATGTACAACTGGTCCAAGTCTTCTCCCTCCATATTATTGTCTATTGGCTCTTTATACCTGGGTCCTACATATGGATCCAAAGGTTGAACTACCTTGATTCTATTGGCCTCAAAGGTCATGGTGTCTTTCTTTAAGTGGATGAATGCATAGTTATCATAGGCCCAATCAATCCCAAGTAGTGCAGGATAAGGGTCCTTATCTCCCATGATCTCAATGACTTCAAAGTAAACCAATGTTTTTACTCCTGCAACATCTATTACCACATTCTCTAGTCTTCCAATGGGGAAGATACAGTATTGTTTTTCCATTCTTAACTGAATTGGGGAATATGTCAACCTAAGTTTTCCTAAGGATTCCCAGGTCTTATTAGACAAAATGTTCACATCGGATCCTAGATTCAACATGATGTCCTTAATCTCAAATTCATCTAACTGGGCTACTAGTTTGAATTCTTTTCTAGTTTGTACTTTTCTTCTTTGCACTCTCTGGGTACTCTTCTCAAGAAGATTATCCTTTATTCTTGCTTCTAGGGGTTCTTCATTCCCTAAAACTAGGTATAACACATTGCGCAACTTTTTTGTTAGTTGATCATTCCCCAGAATGTCAGAGAACAATTGAAACCAAAGGTCAACTACATTTTGAGGTTGCTCAAGTTGTCTCGGTATGATTACAGGGTTTCTGGGTGCAGGGGGGTGAAGCAGGGACTTGCGCTATCTTAGGATACCCAATAGGTTGTGGGGGTTTCTCTTGTATCTCAGGGCTAGGAATATTCTGAAATACTTCTATGGCATATTTAAAGAACAAATTTTGTTTTAGAGGGTCATATATGTCTTCCTTAGGTGCTTCTTTCTAGATCTGAGGTAGAGTATTAGCATCAACTCCTATGTTCACTCCTCCTCAAGTAATTGTTGGGTATGTGTTATATTCTTTGCATGTGTGTGTGTGGGCGCGTCAGATATGACAATCTGGTGATCCCTCGCACTATTTTTTTCTATTCTTAGCGGATTTTGCTATTTTTAGCGGTTTTGTAAATTAATCCCAGATTAAGGGATTAGGGTATTGGTATCTATGGAATACCTAAAAACATTGTATATATATTGTATAGTGAATGGTGAAATTTGATATAATGAATATAAGAAAGGTTTTCCCGGTTGAGGATTTCCAGTATAAATCTCTGTGTACTATGTGAATGAGCCATTGATTAATTTTTGTTTTTCTTAAGAATCTATATGCATTGCTTTACTTCATAGGTTTAAAACTTACATGTGGTATCAGAGCTCATTTTTGGCTTTAGAGGGACACCTTTGTT
Organism: Picea abies; assembly: GCA_900067695.1. Lineage (NCBI taxonomy): Eukaryota > Viridiplantae > Streptophyta > Pinopsida > Pinales > Pinaceae > Picea > Picea abies. The sequence goes on from CBVK0100657270.1 coordinate 13,213, forward strand.
GTTGAGGGTTTGGCTCGGTCTTGATAGATAAATTTTATCTTGGGTCTGTGATAAACCTGGGTTTAGTGGGAGCTTTTGCAATGGTGATTTGAGTGCAGAAAGAGGAATCACGAGTTCTTATAGAATCGAGATAGAGAAGTTCAAGGGTAAAACCTTTGAGCTATGGAAGTTGAAAATGGAGGACCTTCTTGTAGACAAAGAACAATGGATCATTGTGGATCCTGGTACACAACCTACTAGTACATCATCTACTAGCACATAGGATACTGGTACACAACCTACCAGTACACAAACTACCAGTACACCACCTACTGGTATGTCGAAGGAATATTAGGAGAAGTTGGACAGAAGAGAAAGGAATATTATTTGACTCTACCTGGCAGATTCGATGTTGTTGAATGTCTCAGGAGGATCTACAGCCAAGGAACTATAGGATAAGTTAGGGAATTTGTATCAATCAAAATCCCTAGTAAACAAGTTGTTTCTTCGAAAGAAGTTGTATCATCTTAGGATGGAAGATGGAGATTCTGTGAAAGAACATCTAAATGCCTTTAATACTCTGGTAAGTCAACTTGGCTCTGTTAATATTACGATTGCAGAAGAAGATAAGTGTATTAGTTTGTTATGTTCTTTGCCAGACTCTTGGGATAATATGGTTGTAGCAATAGGTAGTACCACTCAATCTACATTGAAGTATGAGGATGTAGTTGCATCCTTGTTATCTGAAGAGATGAGGTGAAAAATCATGGATGGTCACAACACAGATGCTTTATTTGTAAGAGGGCGTACCCAATATAGGAACTCTGGTAATCCTTCGGGGTGGAGATCTAAATATACAGGTAGATCTAAGTCTCCAGGAAAATATTTGAGGAAATGTTGGAAGTGTGGTAAAACAAGGCATTATAAGAAAGATTGAAAGTCTAAGAAGGTTGAAAAACCAAAGGGATCTGATAGTACCTCTTCCACAGAGGCAAAAACCTCCACTGAAGAAGGAGGTGATGTTTACCTAGAATCTACAAGTACACATGAAGACCATGATGTATGGTTGATCGACTCAGGTGCATCATACCATATGAATCCTCACAGGGAGTGGTTCTCTGAATATGAAAAATATGATGGTGGTGATGTATTCCAAGGAGATGACTCGACAGAAAAAATCTTGGGACGTGGAAGGGTTAAGTTGCTGCTAAAATATGGAAGGATTAGAACTCTCCCTGGGGTTCTGCACATTCCAAAACTAGCTAGGAGCCTAATATTTGTAAGCAAGATGGATGATGCAGGAGTGGATACTGTATTTGGAAAGAACACTTACAAGATGGTACAAGGAGCAATGGTGTTGATGAGGGGACTTCAGTGTGGAACTCTATACAAGTTGTTGGGAATAACTTATACTAATGGGTGTAACAGTTATGTTGTCCTTGAGAAGACAAATATAGAAGACAAGACCAATATCGTCCCTGAAGAAAAGCCATGTTGTGGCATCAAAGACTGGGACATATTGGAGAAAAGGGCCTTCGAACACTACATGGTAAAGGTATGGTTGAAGGTATGTCTAATTGCACTCTAGATTTTGATTTCTCTGAACATTGCATATATGGTAAACAGAATCGAGTAAGATTCCCATCTGGTGCTACAAGAGCAAAGGGGATCTTAAAGTTGATACACAATGATGTGTTTAGACCTATTCCTATTCCATCCCTAGGTAAATCTGTGTATTATGTTTCATTCATAGATGATTTTTCAAGGAACACATGGATTTATTTTCTTAGAAAGAAATCTGAGGTATTTGATCAATTTAAAGTGTGTAAGGCTCTGGTAGAAAATAAAGGTATTGAGAATAGATAATGGTATTGCGAAAATGAATTCGAAGAATTCTGTAAGAAGTGTGGTATAGAAAGGTAGAAGACTAATCCATACACTCCTTAGCAGAATGGAGTTGCAAAAAGGATGAATAGGACACTGATGGAAAAATCAAGGAGCATGTTGAGTGGTGCCGGGTTAGGACAAGAATTCTGGCAGAGGTAGTGGGTACAACATGTTACCTGGTCAATCGATCACCTTCATTAATGTTGGACGATAAAACTCCACATGAGGTATGGTCTGGAAATAAACCCTCTCTTCAACATCTTAGAGTGTTTGGTTGTGATGCTTATGTACATTTTCCAAAGGAAAATAGGAGTAAGCTGGATAAAAGGGCTGAAAAGTGTATCTTTATTGGTTATAAAGATGGTGTGAAAGGTTATAAAATTTGGAACCTAGAAACCAAGAAGACTGTTTACAGTTGAGATGTTGTGTTCAGAGAGGTAAAAGATGTGTCCAAACAGGAATTCCTACCAATGCAAGATGAACCTGAGAAAATAGAGCTTGAGTTGGATTGTGCAAAATCTGAATCATCTGAAGAAGAGGAAGAAGAAGAAGAAGAACCTCATACCCCAATATTGAGGAGATCAGTGAGAGATAAAAGGAAACCAGAAAGGTATAGTCCACCTAATTTATGTTCAAATTTTTCTTTATCTATTACTGATGATGATCCCAGAACTGTCAGGGAAGCAGTGAATTCAGA
>CBVK0100657277.1:0-11053 GCA_900067695.1 Picea abies
AATATGGTCATTTGTGTAAAGTTTGTAACATATGACAAAATTCCAGAAATCTTGCTCCTGTAATTAAATTTCTAGGCAAAATTATCTATGTTTAAATGAATCTGAAAGAGATTCTATCTACAGGTGTATGTTTATTCCTATTATTAAATTTCTAGGCAGAACCATCTATGTATGATTTGATTTGAACAAGTTTGTGTATATATCACATTTATATTTCCATATATATATATATAGTTATATAGTTATATAGTTATATAGATCCAATTGTAGTTGGTACTTTGCATAGGCTTTATTCATTAAACGAAAATTAAATGACTGTAACCAAAAAATCAATTATACAAAAATATGTTGACATAGTATACAGACAAACAAATTATTCCAACCAGAAATCAACTATGATAATAAGGGAGTTATAGATAGCAGGAACTATATGGGAATAATTGAATATACCTATACATTTTTCCTCTGATAGAGCACTACTATAGATTATATAGCATCCTCATTGTACCATTGAAGAATTTTCGGATAATCTCATCGTACTTACTACATAAATTCAATTATGGAAGTACACGGTTATACCGCCAATATTGTTGCTACAGTTTTAATGCTTGGATATATAAATTGTGAAGAAATCAGTCTGTATAGACTTACTACGTTTAAAACAAAATTCCTTCTAGATCTAGCTCAGACCGTATAAAAAATTTGTGTGTATATATAAGCACATAATAGAGGTTATCTATACATCATAACCTAATATGAATAATTGCACTGATTCATAGTCCTCACCATTTATCGAAGTAGGCTGAGACAAGTTTGATCTCAGCATACAGTATTGAACAGTCATATAGAGTAACATATCCATGCATATAATATCGATATATATGTTCAGATCTATACAAAGGTCTGATATTCGGCTTTTCTCCTTTTCGAGGAGTCTATTTTTGTCCATATACAAATCCCCTAAAAGAAAACATGAGTTCCTTTCCTTACATTGCACGATTGTAATTTAGACTATAAATATAATAGACAATAAAATACAAATTAGAACACAATGTGAAAGAGTAAAGGGTACATGATTAAAACTAGAGAATTGATTAAATTCATTTCCATAAGATCGAAGAAGAAAAATCAATACGAAATAACTATCCTTAGAATTATGTTGATATCCTTTTCTAGAATTGTTCATTAAGAGACCAAATTGCTCGACAGAGGTCACTGTCTGTATTGCCGTAAAATCAAAAACTCAACATATAAAAGTTAATCACATACGAATCCATCTATATATACATTAATAAGGTAATAATCCCTTATCACTGTTGGACTTAAAATACAGAGATACAGGGCCAAGCTATCCCTTGAATAGACTCTACTCTTCATGATGCTCACTCTTCCCTCTTAAAATTATATCAGAAAAAGGAAGAAAAACACCTAGGGTACTCTTTAAGAGTAATGAATTAAAACTTGAATACCTTTTGATCTTTTGACCAGGAGTCTGTGCCTGAATCTATGCATGGTCGAAGTCCCTACAAGGAAGTTTTTTCAAGTTACATTAGTATTGTATAATAAAAAATAGAATGAACAAAACCTTTAATAGAATAATGAATGATAGGAAGAGTTTAATGTAATGTGGTACTCAACTCACGGTGGGAGAATTGGAGTCTCTTCCTCTATCGCATCTAGTCGTATAAATGTCCGAGGTCGATGGGAGGATTGTCTAGGGATTTATGATGGGTACCCTCATAAACAAAGAGCCCCATCATTAGATATCGATTCCCAATCCTTTAAAGAATAAGAATGATAGTTTCAATAATAAAGAAAATTAATGCTTCAACCAATAAATATCTATAAGAACACTTCGAATTCATAGACCTTCATATGAAACAAGAACGGATGTCTCCATGAGTACTATAACTTTCTATAACTTTGAACCAAAAGAAAAACAAATACACAATGAAACTCTAGAATCTTGTAGGGACTTACGAAAGCGTCTTAAGGGCTATAAAGTTTTGATTAGTACTCCACACAGGAACTTAATCTGTGACACAACATGAGATACAAACGTCTAAGCTATACTCGAATGGAAATAAAATGCAGGCAACTAAGGAAGTAAGAAGCTCCGAATAGGTAATACACAAGAAGAATTCTAAAGAATTTACAGTCGGTGTATCCTACTTTAAATTATAGAATTGGTACCTATACCTGGACGTTTACACTTGTGGTAGTAGAGAAAATTCTGAGGAGAAGTCCAAGCTCCGGACACTAATAATAATCCTCTCTCTCTCATAACTATGCGTTTAAAACCTAAAGCATAAGGAGCAGTCTAGTATACTGAAATTGTAAATTTCCCCATGACTAAAGGAGACTTTCCACAGAGCCAAATCTTTGTAGGAAAGACATTCTTTACAAATAATCCATAAGAAATAACAAACACTAGAATGACCAAAATCCCTCTTGACGTTTCTTACTCATCACAAACAATGACGAGAGTATCGTAACATACCATGAAGATGGGTAGCTCCTACATATCTCACCAGGGAAAGACCTCTATAGTGCAGACTGCCATTGTAGAGGAGGAATGCATAAGGAAGAAGAAAAACCCTAAAATCTAGGTGGGAGAACCCCAATGGAGCATTAACCATTACTACACAGACTGATAATAGGAGTACGAATGTGCTATCTGACCATGTGACATAACAGAGGTGGCATAAGTGTATTGAATACAGGGTGAGTGGTGGCCTCAAAATGTGAACTTGTAGGGCCTCCATTAATAGACTGGATAGAGGGTTATTAAGTCTGATTGACAGAAAAACCCTCAGACTTTTTATCGAGTTAATGAACTATCAAGACTTTCTCATTGTTCAGTTAAGATGATTTAGTTTGTTATCCCTTCAGTTGAACTATGGGTAGGGTCAGTTAGGATTAGAGTGAGTCGAAAGTTAAGTACCTTTAAATTATTACAAGTTGCGAGCCTTAACCCTTGAGTTTCTCCTTTTATAAAAGTAAATTGTTTCGTATTCAAGTAAGGGACCATACATAGGGGTGAGGGTTAAATTGTTTATAGGACTAAAAGTCCTCTATATGCCATAAATGTATAGATATAATTGTATTGTGTCTATTAATAAGATGGAAGGTGATGCCAAAGTCAGTTATTAAATAGGAGAAGGAGGTTCATAGTAGTTCAATTGTCATTAATAACTTCATTGTTTGAAGACTAGGAGAAGTAATGTTTCCCAAACATACTAATAATTTTTTTTTTGGGGGGGGTAAATTAGGGTACATTACATATGGTATCAGAGAAAAACGTTATAGCACTAGGCCTGAACAGGGCCACATTAGTTGCTTAGTATATATTTTGATTTATATAAAACTAATAAATCTTATGATTACAAATAGAAATCCATTTTTGTTTTGTGCTAATTATGGTAGCTTAGGAGGGTGCAGAAACTACGATGGAAGGAAATCCACAACAAGGACCCCCTTGAGATCCAAGGAAAAACAATGATGGAAGCTCACCCATGGAGGTGCTGGAAACAATGAGGAATCTTATTGTCAAACAACAAGTTTTCAAGGCAGACAATGAGGAATTGAATAAGGCACAGCAGGAATAGCAAGAGATAAATGAAGTCCTGCTACATAGCATAGTGACCAAGAAAATCCCAAAGGATGATAACCATGATAAAGAGGTTAGAAAAAGGGCCTCCAAGAACTCTAGGCCAGAAACAAAAAAATGAGACAGTTCATTGGAAGGAACACCTTCAGCTGAAGACAAAACTAAAATAGACAGAAAAAGGAAACAAGTGGACCACCTTGAAGGAGAATTTAAAAAAATTAAACCAACCACCTTTGATAGAGAATATAGGACATGAGAAGAATTTGAGGCATAGTTGTTGGACATCAAAAAATACTTTCAAATCTACAACTATTCCAGCAATATGAAGGTCCGAATGGCCATCTACAATCTAAAAGGGGAGGCCAGCATTTGGTGGCAAGACTTGAAATTGGCCAAGGGCCTAAAGGAGAAACATTTGGAATGGTTTGACTTTAAGAAGTATTTTAAGAAACAATACCTTTCTGAAAGCTATTATGAAAGGAAGACGATAGAATTTTATGAGTTACGACTTGGACAAATGACAATGGAGGACCTTGTAAATAAATTTATGGAACTACTATGGTTTGTACTATACATCCAGGAGGATAAGGTAAAAATCCAGCGATTCTTAAGCTATCTACCATAGTCCTACAAGGACATAATTGAGTTTGAAAAACACAAATCCTTGAGTGAAGTATTCAGGAAAGCATGAATGTGCTATGACCAGTATAAATAATAGGTAGAGTTTCCCAAAGCCTGGAAGGATAAGAAACAATATCGAATGAACTAACAGAAGAAGGGGTACCAGCCAGCTTGTTACCGGAATGCAACAAAAACAATTTTGAGAAAGGATTTTCACTCCAATCATCCAAATACGCAAGGCAGTGGTAAACTGGTAAACCTCGGAATGAAGAAGTTTGGGGACATCTCCCACAAGACATTAAAGTGTTGGGAATGTTTAGAGCCTCATCTAAGGAGGAACTTCCCATGTTTGATTTCAGCAAATAGAACTGTTGTTCATAATTTGTAGAAAGCCTTGATGGTGGGAGACGTGGGAAGAAGCCTACATCAGATAAATGCAGCCATATATGGTCAACAAGCTGACCACCAGTCCTCAGTGGTAGAAATCGAAGGTAAAATCAATGACACTCAAATTTCTAATTTAATTGACCATGGAGCTACATTAAGTTATATTACTCTTGATGTGGTAGAGTCAAATAAACTTAAGAAACTGAAGCACGGAAAATCATGGCTTGTACAATTAGCAACTGGTACTAAAAGAAAAGTAGTTGACTTTGTTTTGGATTTTGAGTTCAGCTTAGATGGTCAAAATATAAGAACAAATCTGAATATCCTACCACTAGGATCTTATGATATGATTATCAGGATGGATTAGTTGGAACAACACAAAGCAGTACTAGACTGTTATACAAAGATACTTAGCTATAAAGATGATTTTGGCACTGTTAGAACAACCCAAGGCATACCAAAACCTGTATCAGTTAGACAAGTTTTAGTGATGCAACTCAAGAAATGTATTAGAAAGGGATGTCAAGTTTATGCCATCCAAGTGACAAATCTATTAGAAAAAGAAGATAAGCCAAAGCTAGAAGATTTTTCTATCCTACATGAATTCGGAGACATGTTTGTGGATGAGATACTAGAATTACCTCCTAGAAGGGAAATAGACTTATCCATAGACCTACTACCCATTTCATCCCCTATCTCAAAAGCACCTTACTGAATGAGTCTACAAGAAATGACAGAATTAAAAATACAATTACAGGAATTATTGGACAAAAAGTATATCAGATCGAGTGTCTCACCTTGGGGGTCACCAGTCCTCTTTGTGAAAAATAAAGATGGTACTCTAAGACTATGTATTTAGTATAGAAAACTGAAAAAAATGACTATTAAGAACAAATACCCCTTAAGAAGGATAAATGATCTGTTCGATCAAGTAGGTGGGGCAAAAATCTTTTCAAAGTTGGATTTACAATCCGGTTATCATCAAGCTAGGATAAAAGATGAGGACATAAACAAAATAGTTTTTTGGACAATATATGGACACTACGAGTTCATAGTCATACCTTTTGGACTCACTAACACACCAGCCACATTTATGTGCCTGATGAACAATATTTTTAGTCAGTACTTAGACAAGTTTGTGGTAGTATTTATCGACGATATTATGGTCTATTAAAAAATGGAGCAGGAACATGATGAAAACTTAAGAATAGTTTTGTAAACGTTTTGGAAACACAAACTCTACGCCAAATTTGACCAGTGTGACCTCTATGAAAAAGAAATAAAATATCTAGGACATGTATTTTCAGCATAAGGCATTGTCGTAGCCCAAAAAAGACAAAATCCATTATGAAATGGAAAGTACCTAAGGATGTAGCATATATATGGTCATTCATGGGAATGATCAGATATTACCTAGTGTAGACCCCCAAAAAACAGGCCAAGATCCGCTCACAAGATCGTTCAACTCTCCTTGAGCCAAAGTGGCTCTTTCGGATCCCTATCAAAACCTTCAACAAATCTATCCATAGGTCCTTTTGAAACCCCCTTATGCGAACATGCAAAAGGTATAAGCTTCACCTCCACACAACCACAACTGGCTCTAGCATAAGTGTCTTTCGCAACTCACAATCTCATGAATTAAAGCATTGAGCTCTTGATCTCTTTTTCTATGAAATCTTGGGATGCGATAGTCTAACTTCCCTTTCACATTTCTCACAACTCATAACCTCAAAAATTGGAGTGTAGAGCCTTCGTGCTCCTCCTTTGAAAAATATTGAGATGTGATAGGGAAGCTATGGGTTGATCCCTTGATGCGCGAGTACACAACACCTGTCACTCTTGCAGTCCCCACCTGACGAATGTTCCACATGTTGCACGAGCCTTGCTCAATCTAATGACCTACATTATTTCACGGCTCTAGGTATTAGGAGTTTGGAAGTCTCATTCCCAAAATGTTGCCTCCTCGGTTTCTCAACACTCGAAGTGCCAAAATCCTGAAACTCCACGCTAATTCCTATCGCAACTCGTGACTTCGGGACTTTCATTACATTGTGCTCAACTACTTGTCGTCAGGATCCGAAAAATGATGAAATGATATGATGGCTCAGATAGATCATGATCAACGGTCAACCCAAATTTTGACACCAACAAAATGGATTCGTCCAAACCTTATCTGCCCTGCAACTCCTCTGGTTCCTACGGTCCTCACGGCTTCATGAATTCTCCATAGAGAATTCTGACCATTTGACCCTCGACGGTTTCTGTGAAATTAACCAAAGTTATTCTACAGGAACTTAACTGTTGTGAGACATTTTCAATCTCCATCACGCTTTCAAAACTTTCAAAGGTGTTAACCCTCCTGAGCTTTCTTTGGCAACTTCAATTCTTGAAAGAACTCCTACACACACTCCTCATGACAACCTTTCAAATACTCCTGGGTATTCGACCTCTCGACTCTGTGAACTATGTGCAACAATAGTCCTCAAATCCTTCCCTTAGTTGATAAGTCCTAAGACTCCCACCAGCCTGCGCACTTCTTGCACTACCTTTGTGCTCCTCCTACACTTCTACTATACTGAGAAAAATGGTATCCCTCCTGAAATTTCTGAGATAAAACTCATACCTTCGTCAATGCACACCTTGCGGATGCTTCACTGCACTCCTTGCAGGAAATTCTCTCACTCAGGAAGAGAAAAAATTGAAACTCATTCTCTCTCTCTCCCAGACTTCAAACATTCAACATGAAATCATACATGCACAACATCAAAGTAAATGAATAACAAAAAGAACAAACAACCATGAACATACCATTCACCATGTATAAACAAAAAACATCATAACACCATGAAATCTGACTCAAAGCTTCATATGTTAATTCAAATCTCCTGTACATGGGGTTTTCTCTACAACTCTCTGCTTCAGTTCTCTCCTTCTGTGCTATGCTAATGTTAATGTTACAACCACAATGATACAATGGTGAGGGTGTCTATATCTGTTTTCCATCCTACTCTCTAAACTGCCTAATCTATTAATTCAACCTACCTACATTCATTAACTGGACTTAAATGCCTTTTACATTGATAGATGAGAGAAAATCACTCATGATTTGTTTACATCCTCCAAGATAGAAATGAAAAGTATGCCTTCTTCCCAACTATTACACTAATGCCTTTTAAGTCCAAAATTCAAAATGGTTCTTATGAAAATGTGCTCTTTTTCTATCTCCGCACGTCCATCTATTTATTTTCTTAGTTGTGTGATTTGGGCTTTGCATGATGCTCCTGCATCATACTCCCTCGCTTGAAAATTTTCATGAACTCCTGTTCATGAGCTCTTGCACGGTCTGTCCTTTCTTCTGAATTTCTTCTTCATCTTCCTAGCTACCATCTTCAACTGGATGTCCTTTCCACTTGACTAAGTATTCAAAATACTCCTTCGTCCTGGTCTTTTTTCTAATCCTCTTGTAAACTATGATTTCCATCTGTGGATTTTTAGATACAGGCATTTTGTTGGCCCATTGAACCTCTATTTGTTCATCCTTTGTTCTTCTTGTTTCTTCATCTTTGTAAGGGTACAAATCCGCAACATTGAATATCAATGAAATTCCGATCCCATCTAGTAATTCAATCTCATATGTGTTTGTCCCAAATTTCTTTATGATCTTACATGGTCCATTCTTTTTCATCTTCAGTTTGTTATATATTCCTCTTGGGAACCTTTCCTTCCTCAGAGGTGCAAGAATCAGATCACCAACTTCAAAATGAAGTTCTCACCTGTGTTGATCTACTCTGCGCTTGTATTCTTGGCTCGAACTCTGCAATCACTCCTTGACTCGGCTGTGAAGCTCCTTCATTACTTCTCCAAAATTCTCAGCACTAGCTCTCCTAAACTCATTGTGTTCTGAATCTTTCAATTCAGAAACTCCCCTTGGTTTCATTCCATATACAATTTGGAATGGACTCTACCATGTGCTTCTGCTAAACGAATCATTGTAAGAAAATTCTGCCTATGGCAAAATATGATCCCATTGACTGTGGTGTTCACTCACTAGGCTCCTAAGTAAATCCCCCAAGATTATGTTCACAAATTCTGTCTGTCCATCAATATAAGGATGATATGCTGAGCTTAATGAAAAACTTGTCCCCGGATTCTTCCGTAAAGTACTCCAAAAATGTCCCACAAACTTGGTATCTCGATCAAAAACTATACTCCTTGGCAAGTCGTGAAGTCTGAAAACTTCCTTCAAAAAAAGATTCGCAATATGAGTTGCATCACTAGTTTTTTGGCATGGTATGAAATGTGCCATCTTGGAAAATCTATCGAATACCACAAAGATTGAATCACATCCTCTTTGTGTTCTTGGCAGTCCCAATATAAAATCCATGCTCACTTCATACCATGGCCTCTCAGGTATGGGTAATGGTTGGTATAACCCTGTGTTTTGCCTTTTGCCTTTTGTCTGTTGACAAATCCTCCATCTTCCCACATATTTCTTAACATCGGTCCTCATCCCTGGCCAAAAATATGAGCCATTCAATTTTGAGAACGTATTAACATGACCAAAGTGTCCAGCCAATCCTCCACTATGTTTTTCTTTCAGTAGGCTCTCCCTCATGGAGAATTTTGGAATACATAGCTGATTGCCCCTGAACAATAACCCATCTTGGATCATATATTTGGTCCACTGGCTTCTGTCCCTGAGAATTGGATTCTCAGATGCCTCATATGCTTCCTTAAAATCTAGATCATCCTTGTACATTTCCTTGAGGTTATCAAAACCCAAAGTTTTGACTCTCAATTCCTGCATAAGCAAACTTTTCCTGCTCAAACCATCAACAACTTTCTTAATAGTTCCAGAAATATCCTTAATTACAAAAGTAATGTTTTGCATGAATTCAACCCATTTAGCATGCTTTTGGTTCAACTTCTCCACTTGAGTCACGAATTGTAAAGCATGATTATATTTGTACAAAACAAACACTTTAGAAACAAAATAATGTCTCCATTTCTTCAACACTTGTATGATCACATAGAATTCCTTGTCTTATGTTGAGTACTTAACCTTCGCATCATTCAGTTTTTCACTGAAGTATGTGATTAGCCTATTGTCTTAGCTCAATACCACTCCAATTGCAAACCCACTCGCGTCACACTTGACCTGAAATGTCTTGCTAAAATCCATCAAAACCAGAATTGGTTGCTCCGTGATCTTCTTCTTCGCCAGATTGAAACTCTTCTCTGCTTCCTTTGTCGAATGAAAAGCTTTATGTCTTTTCTTCACCATATCCATCATCGGCGCGCTAATCGCACTGAAATTTCGGATGAATTTCCTATAGAAACTAGCTAAACCATGGAAGCTTCGAACTTAAAACACACTTTTCGGTGATGGCCAATTCTTAATTGTGTTCACCTTTTCAAGATCCATCTTCAACTCATTTTTAGAGATAAGAAAACCCAAATAAATGACTTTTGTCCTCATAAATGATGATTTCTTCATATTTATCAGCAATTTCTCTTGCTATAATCTCTTCATCACTGTAGCTAAATGCTTTAAATGTTCTACTTCAGTGTTTCTGAAAATCAATATATCATCAAGATATACAATGAAGAATTTCCCTATGAAATCCTTTAGGACTTCATTCATCAACCTCATGATAGTATTGGGTGCATTGGTTAAACCAAATGGCATGACAAGCCATTCATACAACTCTTCATTCATCTTGAATGTTGTCTTCCATTCATCACCTTCTCTCATGCGAATTTGATGATACCCGCTTTTCAAATCAATTTTTGAAAAGAATCTTGCTCCACTCAAGCAATCCATCAAATCTTCCATTCTTGGCAATGAAAATATGCATTTGATGGTGATCTTATTGATTTCTCTTGAGTCTGCACACATCCTCCATCCTCCATCTTTTTGTGGGCTTAGCATTGTTGGAACAACACATGGAATCAATCTCTCTCGAATCAATCCTTTGTCCATTAAGTCTTGGACTTGTCTTTTGACTTTTTCATTCTTTTGTGGCGTCAACCTGTACGCTTATTTGTTTGGTAAACTGGCTCCAGGTATAATATCAATGTGATGGCTTATACTCTTGATTGATGGTAATGAATGAGGTAGTTTGTCCACTACTATATCAACGAACTTTTCCAACAACTTCTGGATTTCCTCTGGTAAATCATACACTCTCATAATGGTCAAAACAATTCTAGGCTTTTTGGCCACAACAAATTGTGTTTCTTCCTTTTTCTTTACCTCATTAAGAAGTTCCTTCCCACTCATGAGAAGTACAGGGTTGCTCACCTCTGGTTTCACTTCTTTATCCTTAATTAGCAACAACATGTGTGTTCTCTTGTTTTTCTCCAGGGTGTATGTGTTATTTCTGCCATCATGAATCACATTCCTATAATATTACCATGGTCTACCCAACAATA
>CBVK0100657279.1:0-17321 GCA_900067695.1 Picea abies
CGGCATTCCTGCTGAACCGCTCTTCCGATCTCACGGTGCAATAAATTTTTCAATTCACAGTATTTTCAATAAATACAGATTTGCAAAGCAAATGCTTGAAGAGAACAGACTCCTTCTTGGTCATCTACAGATGTTTCATCATTGCAACTATCCTCAGTGCACTCTTGTGTGTTTTTATCAATGTGCTCTGAACCTTTCAATCCTTCAAAAAACAACGAAGATGTCTTTGATGTCATTTTGTTGGGTTATGCAATTTTTATTACATTATTTGTGGTGGTTGCAGATATTAAATAGGAACGAATTCAGAACATCTGGTGGTGTTGAAAAGTGATTGGAAGGGATCAAATGTGAAATCCTCTCTGAGATGGAAATTCTCAGAAATTGGTGTGCCATTGCCATTGCACTTAGATGCTAAGAACTTGGTTCTGTCAGCAATTCAATTGGTCCATTTGGTGATGGGTTTTTGTTCTCCTTTTCTTGTCTCTGACCGGATGCTAGACCATCATCATCCAATGATAGATTGTTGTCATATTGCGATAATTTTTATGGATGAAATTGTTCATAAAAACCTCTCTACAGACCTTGACTGGTATTATTCCTGTTCATCATCTAATGACAATTTGAGTTCATGTTTTAAACAGTGAAATGCAAGTAGTAGAACAATGTCTTCCTTAGAAAAGAAGTGTTCTGAATATACTGAAGTTTTGGTAAATCATTAAAAGTAGAAAAGACTAGAAGCAATGATACATTCTACAAAAAATGGCATGCCTAGCCAAGTTTTGGAAATATTTTCCTTTGGACAAAGAATCCATTGCAGCATTCATAAAATGAGAATATGTGCCGACAAGTGACAAGGTTTCAGTGAAAATTATAAAGTCTGAGATGCTACGTTGATGCCAAGAGAATAGTCAAAGGAAGGAATGGAAATTTACAAGAAATAAATTGGATCCAGGAAGCTCTTGATGCGCATATGTGAATTGGCATGATAGTAAAGTCACAAATAAAATGCCTAGAAAACAGTTTGATAACTGGAGGTAGTGCACCCACATTATCATAATGAAACTACTCAGTGCACAAGGAGAAATCTTAAATGATTAGGGTTTCTCATTGTTTTAAAGCTACCCCTAGTTAGCCAAATAAATCTTTGATTCGAAGGAAACTACAAATCCACCCTTCAAGATCCATATTTTGTGGAAGCATACGAAGCAACAAACCAAGCATCTTTAGGGAACTTGGAAATAGAAGATCACCCTGGTATTTTCAGGTAGCATATCATCATGAAGAAGGGAAGATCCCATATTCTTTTAGACAACTTGCAATGAAGGTGGAAGATGACAGCTTAGCATTTAGTGAAGTTTCTTTCAGCATGTGGTGAGCAGTCGAAGATTTATCATTTCAACAAATTGAGGTAGCCCAAACTCAGTTTCAAATCTTCAAGAATATTGAAGAGTGAAAGACAGGCGGAATGCTTATCTTGAAGAAGTCTTTCCATCTTCAAAGATAGTTTCTCAAATAATTTGGATACAGTAGTTTGAATTCAGTCTCCGACATGAAGTTGGTAGTGCTAGCATTCTTTTTCCTTTACTCTGCACTACAAACTAGTGTTTCTTTAACGCAAAGGAAGTTTGGTAAAATTTGACTTTCTTTTCAGCTTCGAAGGTGATGACTCACGACTCAGCTGTTGAGGAAAATTCAAGAAGACTTATTATTCATCAAGGAAATCCTAGATGGTAGTAGAATACTCAGACTTTGATAGGGATTCTTGTCCCTTAGATATAGGATCTCAGTCCTATTATTTTGTAAACATATTAGATTTGTTTTTTCATGTATTTTTGATATCCAAATTTTGGGGATCTCCAACGAATATGTAATGGCTATTTATGCTTTTAAATGGGGGGGTCTTGGAGGAGGAGGGTTCACCTTTGTCAATTGTAAGAAAAACGTACTAAGATCTTGCTGAGTATATATCCAAATAAAAAAATTCCGCTCTAGAATTTTGATCACACTTCCATTACCTTTCATTTATTTTCTGTATATGTGGATGAATTGCAAGGTTCATTGTTTCTATCATTCATTTGATGACTGATATATGCCATTCTTTCATTGCATTAGTGGATTTAGATCCCACATATATTTTACTGTTGTAAATTACCATTTGTATATGCTTTTAAGTGTATCAAGTTTGTTGACACAATAATGTTCTATATTCCATATTTGTTTTAATTCATCTGATCTGTTTAGAGAGGAATTTTCTTGTTGGAATGTGTTCATCATAGTCTTAGGCTAAGTGAGGCTTAACAGTTCGTAGATTGATCCACCCTATAGATTCTTTCATTCAACAAAATAGTTTAAGTTACCAAGCTCATTCCCTTTACAGTCAGGGAAATACTCTTGGAGTGATAACAATGTGAAAGACATATGAAAGTTGGCTATGAAATAAAAGAATGGGCCATATGAACTTTGACAACTTTGTAAAAATAAGCACCAATAAAGAAATAAGAAATATGCCAAAGATCACAAAACACATTATTTATAAGGAGTGTCAGCATGGAAAAAAAATCAAGAGTAAGCTTCAGGACAGAGGAATATACAACATCCAAGCCATTGGAACTTGTTCATACAGATATTTGTGGACCAAGAATAACACAAAGTTTTCAAGGAGAAAATTATTTTTATGTTACTTAGTGATTATTATACTAGAATGATTTGGGTTTCCTTTCTCATAAATAAATCTAAGGAATTTAAAAATTTTAAATCTTTCAAAGCTTGAGTTGAAAACCAGATTGACCTAAAAATCAAATGTTTAGGATCAGATAATGGAGGTGAGTTTACATCCAATGAATTTGAAGAATCCTTTGAAACTCATGGAATACCAAGACATTATTTAGCTACAAGAACTCCTCAAAAAAATGGAGTGGTCGAAAGAAAAAATACACATGTACAAGAGATTTCTAGGACAATGTTGAATGAAGCAGTAATATCAAATAGTTTTTGGAGAGAAGTAATTTACACTATAGTTTACATTATATATAGAGGGTAAATAAGATTTAACAGTGACAAGATGCCCTATGAATTATAGAAAGGAAGACCAACATCTGTCAAACATTTTAGAATATATGGAGGCAAGTGTTATATCAAAAGAGATGATGAAGATCTAGGAAATTTTGTCTCTAAAGAAGATGAAGGAATTTTCCATGGTTATTCTTGAAGAAGCAAAGCCTATAGGTATTACAATTTTGAAAGTATAAATGTCAGAATAGATGAAGAAATACATCATAATAACAAGTTGCAAACAAAATAAAAGGAGTGTAGTGAAGAAGAAGAAAATGAAGAAGAGGAAGAGGAAACATAATGCAAAAATAAACAAACCCCATCAATGTTTTTGTAGAAGAACAATCTAGAAAACTTAATTCTTGGTGACAATATGTCAAAACGTAAACTAGTTCAAAATTGGCAGGCACTTCTAAACAGGTAAATCTCTCTTTGTTATCCAAAATAGAGCCTAAATGTTTTGAAGAGGTTAGTGATGATCAATATTGGGTTAATGATATGGAGGAAGAGTTGAACTAGATTAAGAAAAATCAAACATGGGAGCTTGTCCAAAGGCCTAAAGATAAGAATCTGATTGGTACAAAGTGGGTATTCATGAATAAGTTAAATGGAGATGGAAAAGGAGTAAGAAATATAACAATATTGGTTTGTAAAGGGTATGCTCAAGTAGAAGGTATTGAATTTGAAGAAATATTTGGTCTTGTTGCAAGATTAAAAGACATTAGAATGTTTTTTTCTAATTTTAAGGTGTATTAGATGGATTTCAAGTCAACATTTCTCAATGGAAATCTAGAAGAAGAAGTTTACATTGAAAAATTAGAAGGATCTTTATTATCATAAAATGAATATTATGCTTGTAGAATGAAGAAAGCACATTATGGATTAAAGAAAGATCCCAAAGCACAATATTCAAGGCTCGACAAGTAATTACAACAACATGGTTTCAAAAGAGGAGATGTCGATAGAATTCTTTACATAAAAATAGAAAATGAAGATATGATAACTGTTGTGGATGATATCATCCTTGGAAGTAATGTTAATTGAGTGAGACAAAATTTTGTAGAAGAAATGAAAAAAGAATTTTAAATGTCCTTGCTTGGTGAAATATCATTTTTTCTTGGGTTGTCAATTACACAATATAGTAAAGGGATATTTACTTCACAAACCAAGTACATTAAGGATATTTTGAAGAAGTTTGAAATGGAATACTATAAACTTGTCATCCCACCCCTGGTCACTAGTTGTAAATTGAGAAAAGAGGAAGAATAAAATGAAGCAAATAAAACTTTGTACATATCAATGATAGACAACATATTATATGTGACAACTTCAAGGAGAGATATTATGTAGGAAATAGGTTTAGTTTGAAGGTTTCAAGCTGCACCAATGGAAACACATGTGCAGGTAGTAAAATGGATCTTTATATATATATAACAAACTTTGGATTTTGGCTTATGGTATCCCACTGGTACAAAATTTTCACTAATATCCTATACATATGCAAAGTGGGCAAGCAACGTGGATGATAGAAAGAGCATTAATGGTGAAGCATTCTTTCTTGGAAACAATCTAGTGTCTCAGTTCAACAAGAAGAAATCGTCAATTTCTCTATCCACAACAAAACTAGAGTACATTACAGTAGTAGCATGTTGTACACAAGTGATCTGGATGAAGCAAACATTGAAGGACATTAAATTAGAGAATAATCAACCAATATCAATAATGTATGATAATACCAGTGCAATAAATATTTCAAACAATCTCGTTATGCACTCAAATAAAAAGCACATTCCAATCAAATACCATTTATTAAGAGGGTATCAGAGTAAGTGACAAAAGAAAATATCGGGATGGAATATATTAGTACAAAGGAACAAATTTCTGATATATTTACAAAACCTCTTCCTAGAGACACATTTGAGTATCTCAAATAGAAACTGGGAGTGTTAACTATGTCATCCAACAACAAAAGCACTTGAAGAGAAGCACAAGTTTAGGGGGAGTTGCAGAAAAAATAAGGTTGTTTGTTGCAAATATGGAGAGAAAAGAGTAAAGAGTAAGGGAGAGAAAATCCCTTTATCATTGATGTCAAATGGGGAGAGTTATGACAATGTGGGAGAAGCTGCAGACAAGGGTAGTATAAAAATTGAATAAGGGTTGTCATCAAAGAAAAAGGGCGAGTTTGCTGGAAAAAATGTTGTCATTGATGTCAAATAAGGGGGAGACTACTAAGGATAAAGATAATCAGACCATATTCATAGAGGAAGATTCCATATTGTGAATTAGACGAAATAGAGGATGTAGAGGGTTTTCAAGGTGTAGGAATTATGTATAGAATTTATACCTATGATTTTTGTAAATGTTGTCGTACTATGATGATATTCTATGTGCACAAACTGGAAAGAAGAATGAGCTAATTAGGATTCCATCTATACCCTATAACAATCATAGATGTATGAAGAGAATGAGACATGGATGCATGGTTCCTTATCAATTTTTGGTTTCATGAAGAAGAGGAATCACAACTTGAAGAATGAGAGAAACAATATATGAAAATGAAAATGTGTTATTACATAGTTTGAATAAGAACAAGCAAGTTATGGAACCCTGCACGACATGTTATCTTTTAAGTTGTAGGGTCCCCTATATCAGATATCGGATGATCAAGTGAGAGTGAAATTTTAAAGTGAAATGTTAAAGTTTCTGGGGGCCCGACAACCTGGTTCTTTAGTGGTTCGATGGTGGGGACATATAATATCAGGTATAATAAATATTTGATGTTGGACTAGAATAATTGCTTGAGACTTTGGTGGGACAATAGCCCAGGTGCCTAATGGGCCAATATCTTAGAGGGCCCAGTGGCTTTGTGCCACAATGGACCTGTGCCTCAGTGGGTAGTGTATGCTAGAACAAAGTGAATGCGTGATGAAAAGACTTCAAGTAGGGCTGATGGTCCATTTAGTCTGGTTGCTAATGATGATGAGAAGCTCCAGGGAGCCATGGTCATTGATCATCGGATACCAATGACTAATATTGAAGAATCAATATATTGAATATATGATATCAAGTAACTAGAGTAAATGGGTAAAAGCATAGTGTTAAAGTCATGGGGGCCTGATGAGCTAGTCACCCGGTGATCCTAGTGCCCAGTGGCTCGGTATACTGGATCAGAGTATGATAACACCATTGAAAGGAATCGAGAACTCGGTGAACCAATGACCTAGTAGTCCTAGTCGTCTAGTTAGTATATCACATATCAGATATCGAAAGATTGGAGGAGCATTGCAGTGTTGAAGTCTTAGGGTCCGATGGGATGGTGACCTAGTGGTATCGATGACCTAGTGATCAGGAAACAGAGTTTAGGTGACGAAGCTCGATGCTTTGGGTAATTGTGATTATTCATTGGAAGATCAGCAGTTGATATCAAATTAGACTCTCATGGAAGTGTGTGCTTGAAGAAATAATGCTAGTAGCCTAGTGGCCTAATGCCCCAATGGTCCAATGTAACCAACACCTCGACGTCTGGTTATAGTTATGTGGTTTCAAAGGTTACCACTCGATGTTCAATGGCATGGTTAACATTTTGGTAAGGATGATAATGTAGATTGATGATCAATATTGATGTCAAGGATGATCCGATGGTTGCTGAAAATTGAGGTTGTGTTGTGTGTTCTAGTGGCTAGTGAGCATATCAATGGTCATGAAGTGATCATGGATGCATCTGAAGACTCTTGAGCATTAGGGGTCTATGTTGTGACTAGTGAACAGATTGCGTGTGATGGAAGAAAATTGAGACCAATTTCTAAGGATTTTGTAGCCCAATTTAAAGAAGAGTTAAGGAAATCGTAGCTAACTTTATCAAAACGATTCATGGTATAAGAAATAATCCTTGGGTGTACAAGCTTGTGTATGTAGCCAAATTTTTTCTTCTCAACCTAGGACTAATCTGATCTATAAACATTGTTCACAATGACCTATATAAATAATTATGCCCTGATCATTTTGAGGAAGTGTGGTGGATGTGGAATAAAATATATAAGGTTCTCAGGTCTAAGAATATGAAAGAGAGAGAGAGAGAGAGAGAGAGAGAGAGAGAGATGTAAACACCCAAGGGTGGCTAGGAGGTGTGAGGTCAAAGAAGGAAGATCTAGAGTCTCACTGATTGTGAACATGTGGAGAATTTAATCGTAATTACAAAAACCACAGAGAATTTGTTTAAACAACATATTTATGCAGGTGAAGTCTTGAACTGAAGTGATGATTTTGTGTTGTTGATAGTCTAAGAAGAATTGAATCCAAATAGATAAGTTGAGGATATTGGTGTCCCTAGTAGGTTGGTTCTTACACCTTTCTCAGTTGGTGCTAAGTTAAGGAGACTGGTGTCTCTAGTGGGTTGGTGCCTATAAATATTGTAGTTGTAGGTTGGTGTCTACAAGTCTTGTTGATTTGGTGCTCAGGTAAAGGGATTGGTGTCTCTTTTAGTTTGGTGCCTGTAAATATTGTAATAAATTGATGTTTGTAGCAGGTTATTGCCTGTGAATATATTTCAATAAAAAAATTATGTGGTTTTTTTCCCATTTGTATTTCCACGTTAAATCTTTATGTATTGTACAATGTATGTCTGTATATGTTTCTTATTTATTTCTTATGTTTAATAAAGTAATTAATTATTAATTTCAATATAGTAAAGAAAAATAAAAATTGTCCTATACTTATTCACCTCCCCTATACTTATTCACCTCCCCTCTCAATATAAGTAAGTGTGACAAGAAAACATGACTCAGAATGAATGTTCCAATTCTTAGTGGATCAATTTGAGAATGCCCTCCCTCTACAATCCTCTTTTTATGCACCTCCTTCTACCATGTTAAATTGATTTACTCACATTTTTTTACTCTCACCTCAAATGCCCCAAGATTTTCTTACATCAAACAAAACCAATATTATATCCTAATAATTATTGTTGAATTAATTGCAATTATGTTTAATGAGTAATATCATCCATCACTCCATATAAATGGCCATAAGTAGAAAATTTAGCAATTTTATTTTTATATATTTGAATGATGTTATCTATATAAGGCCTTTCATACTTACTTTTTTTCCTTTACTTAAACAATTAAATCATATTCAATCATTTTTCATGAAAATATATATATATATATATATAATTTTATTAGCATAAAAACTCCATATAAGTGCCAATACGTGGAACAATTTTATTTTTATAATTTTTAAATGATGTTATCTATATAAAGCCTTCCATTCTTACTTCTTTTTCCCTTACTCAAACATTTAAATCATACTCAGTCATTTTTCATGAGAATATATATATATCAACTTCATTTAATTTCATTAGCATAAATTGAGTTTCGGAATTTATGGTTTCGAAACGTAAGGGTGGGAATTTTTTTTTATAAAGATTTATTTTTAATGTGAATACTATATCTATATTTTATTTTTATATTTTAAAGTAATGAATCAAAATCATATATGCACTCCACTAATTAACAAAATTCTAATTAACTAAATATTAAAAGGCCTTTAATTCTTTAACAATTAATTAATATCAAAATATTTTTAATAAGTGAGTAGCGTAGTCTCTTCCATTTGAATTAGCGAATTGAAAAAAAATAACATTTTTGAAGTGGATACAATTGAAACAAAATAACATTTTTGAAGTGGATATCCATGGAAGATGATTATGTTTAAGAAATTGAAAAAAAATAACATTTTTGAAGTGGATATAATTGAAACAAAATAACATTTTTGAAGTGGATATCCATGGAAGATGATTATGTTTAAGATAATAGATAACATTTACTGAAAAATACTAGTGTCGTGCACAATTTTTAAGGTATTATGAGGTATGACTTAAAGGAAATTTGTATCAATACAAATGCCCTGCATATAATTATTATTGTCATTTTCTTACAATTGTCCTATAAAATTTAAAATCAACTCCTTTGTAAAGAGCAATGGAAAATAAAAAAATGTAAGTATCACCATGCAAGTTTTAATATTTGTATTGTCATGTTTAACAATACAAATTCTACTCTTTATGTAAAGTATATGTGTTTCCAAATCAGATCTCTAGTTACTTACTTTAAAAAACTTTTTCTAGGTTATATGGTAAATAGATCATCTCTAAATTTAATTTTTTTCACATAAATTCAATATTTTATTTTTATAACCTTCTTCTTTCATTCAATGGTTGATGCACCATGATTTGCAGATGGATATGCACTAACAATTATATGCCTTTCAAGATGTGAAAAGGTTCTATGACTTCAACATTATACAAACTTTATATGAGACATGAATATGTCATGGTAGACAAAAATGATAGTAAAATCATCTCTATTATAACTCTACAATAATCCATTGATTATTTTCCCATTTGGGCATGGTTCAATAGTTGAAACCCATGACATTTTGGGAAATGAAAACTCACGTTGTGGTATTTTATTATCTTTAAAATTTTTAGGATTTGTGGTTTTCTTTGTTGTGGAATTTGAAGTAGATACTTGTTGTGATGACTTGGTGGAAGATGAGGACTTTGTGAGTTTTCTTTTATGTGTGGCTATTGTGGCTGAAGTTGATAGTGAAAATTGAGATGTAACAAAATACTCCTTCTTAAGAGTAGCCCCTATGGATTTAGGAGGCTCTAATTGACTATAATAAATTAATTAGGAGGAACCAAGAGTTTTATCTCATTTGTTTCTTGTAGGAGAAACATTATGCAAAGGTTTCAAGGAAGAAGACACATTAGATTGACTCTTAGTAACATTGCTACATTTCCCTATGAAAATAAAATGATTTCTCGTAATGATAACTTCCAAGTAGAAATTAAAACTATGCATATAGATTCAACTATATCAAGCAAACTGGTAGCCCAAAATACTTCATAAAATATAAATGGTGTCAATTTAATCGCTAGAAAGGTATGTTACCTCAAAATCATGCCATTGTTTTAGATGCTTAATGAAAACAAACTAAAGTGGATCTCCCAATTTTTAGAATGTGTCAAATTCTACTAAACATCCAAATCCATGTTCATACTAGTGAACAAATCTATGAATAAGATTATAACACCATGTCGAAAGTTCCAAAAAGAAAATAAGAGAAATCCTAAAATTTCCAATAGTAAAACAAATTTCAATCCTATGAATAAGGCCATTATATTCAAAGTAGAATGATATAATATCACCTAATTCACCTAATTGAGCACTTGTGGCATTATTTTTTCTCTCAAGTAATGTCTCACCACAACCTCAACTATGTCTTCGATCTTGGTATATGCAATAATATGAAAGTATCTTCCAATCTAATACACAAGATAGAAGAACACACTTTAAATGAGACTCCTAAGAAATTCCATACAAACTTTCATTAATTAATTAATTTACTATATGAGAAAGATAACTAGACATGCAAATTCTCATCAATTCAAATGAATCTAAAATATCAAAAGAATAGTTAGGGAGAAAAGGATATTTGGTTTCTAGAATCTCTAATATATTCACAATTTCATGATGATTTAAGCCCATTGGTGTAAAACTTAGAACTTGAAAAATTAGTAGGAGTCATCAAGACAGGAAATTAGCAATATTAAGTAAAAATAAAAAAAACTCATAGACATAAAGTTAGACTTGAAAAATTCAACAACTTGGCAACATAAAAAGTTTCATAACTGTAAAAGAAAATAGAGATTTTTGCAACACTTCTAGAAACCCTTCTCATGTCACTAGTACTATGAGAATTCAATGGAGAATTACAATATAAAATTTCCTAAATCTATAATACTTATAGCAAGTGGAGAGTTCATATCAATGCATAAAAGTAATGTATTCCTATTTTCTTTACTTTCTATGCAAATCATGATGCTAGTGAAAATCAAAGAACAATGAAAACACATTGACTTCTTCCTTAAATTGAAACATCCATCCAATCTAATAAAAGAGATAACAAACAAAATTGTTGAAAAAAAACAATCTTGTAAAGAATTGTGTATCTCATACATGCCAACATTCTTATTGTATAGAACAAGTAGGGCAACTAAAAGGAATACAAGAGATGGTGAGCTATCAGGGCATACCACAAAAAAAAAATAAAAAAATTTAACTATATAATAAATTCCATAGGAACCAAAAGTGGCCAATTTGATTATAGACTATGGTTGGGCCAATTCTCCTTTACCACCTCTTGGTTGGCAACCTTTTCAAACTTCTTGACATCGATAATACGAACAATATGAGTATTTTTTATGGTAATGAACAATAGATGTCTTGTAGTTGTAAGTATAGTAGCAATATAGAAGAAAACAAATTGCAATGTGAGATGGTATGATGATTTCAGATTACCACTACAATCTGAAAAATATTGGCCATAACTAAACCATCGTCCTATATTATCTAACGTATAATTGTATTCCCCTTCAAACATAAAGGGATTTGGACTTTAAACATGTACATGGTTATAAACCTTCTGCTTTATTATTAATTCACACAAACAAAAGGAATATTTCAATAATGTTAAGATTATGGTAAAAATTGGAACACTATCCCCCCCCAAAAAAGAAGCATAATAAAAGCTACATTTCAATAATGTTAAGAGTATTGTCAAAATTGGAGCACCATCCCCAAACAAAGCATAATAAAAACTACTCATCTAGAATTTTGGCTCCGCCTCTTACTCTAGGTTG
Source organism: Picea abies (assembly GCA_900067695.1). Taxonomy (NCBI): domain Eukaryota; kingdom Viridiplantae; phylum Streptophyta; class Pinopsida; order Pinales; family Pinaceae; genus Picea; species Picea abies. Next base: position 11,756 of record CBVK0100657279.1, read on the forward strand.
TTCTCTATTTCCTGCATCTCGACTTGCCTTGTATATAAAATATGATATTTTCCTTTCACGGATGATAACTACCGTCACATCAATCAATAAAAAAGAATAATATTCTTATAAACAAACCCATAAAAAGAAACATAATTTGAAACCAGAATTCCATTGTGGTGACAACTTGTTCAGGTCAGGAACAAGATCACACTTCTGAGAAGATCAAATACCCTCACCTGTCATTTTGATGAGAACATGAGGCTTATTCCTACCAGTGAGCAATACAAGAATAGTAATGCCGGATTGGTGATTGCTCAGTGCCACGCTGGATTGGTGATATTTTTAGTTAATCATTACTCAAAACCAGCGGGCGCAAATTATAAAATATATCAAGTTGAGTGCCTCCAGCCCCGACAAAAGCCAGTAGAAATACTCGAAATGACCTCGGTTCAGATTGTCGTGGAGCCAGTCCGGTCTCCCATCGCGGCCGGTCGTATTGTGGATAACGGTGATGGTCACGGCGCTCAAATAATGTCCCAAGCCAGACATGCATGAAGAAACCGCTACGGCAGTGCTGCGCATTGTGGGCGGGAATTGATCGTAAAAAAACTCCACTTGACCGATCGCATAAAACGCTTCTCCCAGACTGGTAATGAAAAACTGGGGAACAAGCCACAACGCAGAGATGGGAACGACGGCCGAGGGCTCGTCCAGAAGACCGTGACTTCGGGCAGTGTTCCGTCTCTTCACTTCGACTAAACCCGCAACTGACATCGATAGAGCAGAAATGGCGAATCCGATCCCCATTCTCTGAAACGTGGTGATCCCCTTATTATCTCTTGTCATGCGCCTGGAGATTGGTAAGACTACTCTCTCGTAGAATGGCAGCCATGAGATGATAACTAGAAGGGAGAACACAGAGAAGGACCCGGCTGGTATTTCAAAGCCAGTGGAGCCGAGCCTCCGGTCCATGCCCATGGCCTGCAGGACGGAGAACGTGTGTTGCTGCGTGATTGTGATTTGATACGCGATTCCGCAAGAGAATATGGGCAGTGTTCTAATTTTTGATTTCAGTCCCTCGATCTGTTCAACAAAACAGACTCTCCGGGTGCTCACCAGCGAGGAGCCGTCGGGTTCGATGTCGCCTTGGGCAATTATGGCTGCCTTGTTCAAGAACCTGGTTGTCACAACAACTGAAAAAATCAGTACTCACGGTCGTCAAAATCAACAATGATCTGGAATAATAAGGCGTCAAAGTTAAGCAAACAATTAGTGTTCATCTACCTAAACTGGTCTGTAATCCCTGGTTTAAAACCGGCTTGCTTGCGATGGTAAAGCTGTGAAGAAACAGTGGGCAGCGATAAATTGCGCTTTCTTATCGAGGCCACGATCGCCTGTGCGAAGCCCATGAGAACGCTTCCCTGCGGAACTTCATGGCTGTAAGTGTGGAGACCGAGAAGGAAGAAGACGGTGGAGATGAGCATGAAAGCAGAACAGAGGCCAAAGCCGAAGCTCCAGCTGAGATTGCTTTGTATATACACGATAACAGTGAATGCCATTATGTGGGCTCAACAGTCGGAGAAGTAAAACCAATTGAAGAAGCTCTGCACGCGTCTCTCCCCCTTCTCTCCTTCTTGATCGAACTGATCCGCTCCGAAGGCCATGACCGACGGTCTTATCCCAGCGGAACCGACTGCCATGAATGCGAAAAATCAAAAGAGAACCGCCAACTGCCCTGCGGAGGCGGTCTCACATTTGTTCAACGTTTTTTCCATGGAGCTGCACGAAGACGACTGTAGGAAATGCGGGTATAGAGCGGTGACGGTCAGGATGGACATTCCTTGCGGTTGGTTAATCAAGCACATATAAGATGATTAACGCTGAAAGGCGCGTACAGAAAATGAAACGCGCATAGCCAGAAAGTGAAATTCACAATTAGAAAATGAGCATCTACAGTTAGTGTGCTAAATCCAAAGTTTAATCATTTAAATGTGTTAATTATATAGTGTTACAGTAATTTCTTAATATGATTAGGTAAATGTTAAAAGGTAAACAGGTTAACGGATGCATTCAAAAATACAAGGAAGTTATGAAGAGGAAATCACATTCATTGATTTGGGAGGACGACTAAGAATATGCCAACATCTTCAATTGTTAGCCATCAAATTAGAATTTTAGATTAAAAGGTGATTAATTGTGCTCATTGTCAATAGGTGTACGCCTTTCGAAGTAATAAAATAATGGAGTTAGCTATTTAAAAAAAAAAAATCTTGGCCCATTTTAGGGGAAGAAATTCCCCGCAAAACTTCATGGCGGTAAGTGTGGCGACCGAGAAGGAAGAAGATGGTGGAGATGAGCATGAAAGCAATACAGAGGCCAAAGCCGGAGCTCCAGCTGAGATTGCTTTGTATATACACAATAACAATGAATACCATTATGTGGGCCCAACAATCAGAGATGTAAAACCAATTGAAGAAGCTTTGCACGTGTTTCTTCCCCTTCTCTCCTTCTTGATCGAACTGATCCGCTCCGAAGGCCATGATCGACGGTCTTACCCCAGCAGAACCGACTGCCATGAATGCGAAAAACCAAAAGAGAACCGCCACGAAGACGGCTATAGGAAATGCGGGTATAGAGTGGTGACGGTGAGGATGGACATTCCCTACGGTTGGTTAATCAAGCACATATAAGTTGATGAGCGCCGAAAGGCACGGACAGAAAATGAAACACAGCCAAAAAGTGAAACCCACAACCAGAAAATGAGCGTCTACAGCTAGCACAGTCAGCGTGCTAAATCCAAAGTTTAATCATTTAAACGTGGCAATTATATAGTGCTATAGTAATTTCTTAATATCATTAGGTAAATGGTAAAAGGTAAACAGGTTAACGGATGCATTCAAAAATACAAGGAAGTTATGAAGAGGAAATCACATTCATTGATTTGGGAGGACTACTAAGAATATGCCAACATCTTCAATTGTTAGCCATCAAATTAGAATTTTATATTAAAAGGTGATTAATTGTGCTCATTGTCAATAAGTGTCGTAATAAAGGAATGTAGTGAAAAAAAAAAATCATGGCCCATTTTAGGAGAAAAAATTATTTTTTCAGGTCATAAACTTGGCCATTATAGTTATATCATGATTGAAGTTCGAAAATTACCATCATTGTGACACCCAATTCTAACTTTTTATATGGCCTAATTTCTGACACTCAAATAAAGTTTCAAATATTTTTGGCCTAATTTCACTAAAAAATTATCTGAGTAAAAACTCAAAAAAATCAGAAAGTTTAGACTACTCGCTTTAACAAATACATTACTGATTTCAGAAATCTATAAGATACATACGAGTGGATATGAGTGACAACTTGGAAATAATGGAGAAAGCGCCAGTTGTAAACACCAGTTATAAGCTTCAGTTGTGAGAGTTAGTTGTAGGCGTGTTAAGAGTCAGTTCTTAGTTAAGAGTTTAGTTGTCTTTGGTTTGCATGTAACCGACTCGGTTGAGTCTTTTCCTATATAAAGATGTAATCCATCTTCATTGAATAATACAGAAGTGAGCGTAGCCTCATCGTGTTGTTTTGCTCGTATATTTTATCTTGGTATCAGAGCCACGGGGAGAAGTGAGAAAATTCTTAAAGTTCGCAGGTCCCTCCTCTGGTAGGGTGCAGCGGCATACTACTCGAAGTTTCAAAACTTTTTGAATCTTGGATTTCTGCAGTTTGTTGTGTATTACAGTGCAGAAAGTTTTGGAGACTTCCACAGTCTATTGTAGCGTGAGGTGCGGACTTCTCGCAGGTTACTAAAACGTAAGGTGCAGACATCCTATAGCCGTAATACATGTGAGGTGTGAAATTTTTTTTGTCTACGCAATCGTGGATTCTTGAGTCGTGTGGAAATCTGTCTGCTTGCAAATCGCGTGAGCTCGTGGAGTGAAGGAAAAGCGTGGAAAATCTGGTGCAAATGCGGATTGAAATGTATTTTGACCTCCATGGAAGGCGTTAGAAGATCTCACTCTATATTTTGATCTCTAGTGGGTCTCTTTTCTGGTGAATTTTACAGTCAACGGAGCTCAATGTGGAAGTAGTAATTGTGCAAGCTAAAATGGATCCGATGAATCTTGATCCCTGAATCTTGTTCTATAGATCGCATGAGTTTCTTGGTATTTTGTTTTGAGCATGAGCATTGAACAACGTTCGATAGATTTGCATACGATTTGCATGCATATAGTTTTCATGCTTAGAGTTGAAGGATAAGTTTAAAATTAGCGTGAGCTTTGCATGCCACGATTTGCATGCTTATAGTTGAAGAATAAGTTTATTAATTCATTTATTAAAGTGGATAAGTTTTATTAAGTGGATACCTTTTATTAAAGAATGAAGTGAAGAGGGAGTTATTCACTTCATTCTTAAACTGGATGTGTGTATTCAAAGTGGTTTCTTTATTAAAAGTTTTAAGAAATTTATATTATTTTATATATAAAGTGGACTTATGAAAGGATGAAACTGCATCATAAATAGTGAGGTGGGTATTTAAAAGTGGATATTTTGGATATTAAGATGCATGCATGATTTATGTTGAGAACAGAGGTAGATTTGGACTAGTGGATCTGAAGGCAGAGCAACGGACTGCTCAGCAAAGGAGAATACTTGAGAAAAAGTTGCATATCCTTGGTGATTTTCTTGCAGAGACTAAATTGCAACGATGGCGAATCCGTTGGCAGAGACCTACCTCAACGAAGCCAACAAGTTAGATGGCTTGAATTTCATTAACTGAAAATTCAAGATGTAGACGCTCATGGAGGGCTATGGTGTCTGTAACATTGCGAAGAGAACTAAACTGAAACCTGATGCGGCTACAAGTGCGACAACAGCACAGATCCAAGACTGGGAGAAGCACGAAAACAAGGCAAAGGTATTGTTGCGCATGTCAGTTAAAGATAGCATAATTCCACATATTAGAGATGCTACAACTTCTGCGGCAACATGGACATCTCTTAAAGCATTGTATGAAACTAGCAACACAAATCGTATTTTGTTCCTAAAAACTAAATTGCTAGGCATTAAGATGGATGGAAATGAATCTATTAGTTCATTTTTGGGTCGCATTAAAGAGGTGAAGGACAAGTTACTAAATATAAGGGAAACTGTTTCCAATACTGATCTAGTGACTATTACCTTAAATGGTATGCTAGAAGATTATCATATGTTCATAACAGGTCTTGCAGCAAGGGAGAAACCTCCTACGTTTGAAGAACTGACAGGTATTTTGCTGCAAGAGGAAGAGAGGCACGAGAATCTGAAGTCTCAGAGTAAAGATTTGGCACTATGGTTAAATAATAGATCTGTGAGAGGGAGATCAGGAGTAAGAGGCAAAGGAGACAGTTCATGGCAGAAAGACAGTTCATCATAGAGAAGACAATCTCCAAATCAAGGTATGCAATCTGATAGGAATGATTCAAAGAGTTGTTTTTATTGTGGTCGACCTAGACATATGGTTAAATACTGTCATAAGAAGAAAAGTGATGAGGCTAGGAATAAACCTAGAACACATTCAGGTCATTATGCAGAAAAATCTTCAAAT
>CBVK0100657280.1:0-19758 GCA_900067695.1 Picea abies
TTCTTTGGCATCAAAGGTATAGACACATCAATCATCTTGATTTATTGTTATTACAGAAAAAGAATATGGTTGAAGGACTTCCCATGTTAAAGAATGAGAAAGTTGTTTGTGATGGATGTTCATTAGGAAAGATGCACAGAGATGAATTCCCCTCTAATCCTAATAAGAAAAAGAGGGATGTGTTAGATCTTGTGCATACTGATGTTTGTGGGCCTATGCAGACTAGGTCTTTAGGAGGTGCATTTTACTTTGTGTTATTTATTGATGATTGCACGAGATACACATGAGTTTACTTCCTTAGACGAAAAAGTGATGTTTTCGAGTACTTTAAGGAATTCAGAACCATGGTGGAAAAGCAGACAGGAAAATCCATAAAAAATCTATGTTCAGATCAAGGGGGAGAGTATAAATCAGGGGACTTCAACAAATATTGCAAAGATAATGGAATAGTACAGCAGTTTACAGTACTTCACACTCCACAGCAAAACAGAGTTGCCAAAAGGAAAAACAAAACTCTGGTAGAGTGTGCACGTAGTATGATGAAAGGTAAGAATCTCTCAAATGCATTTTGGGCTGAAGCCATAAATACTGCAGTTTATTTAAATAATAGAAGTACAACAAGGTGTCTTGATAATGTTACTCCTTTTGAAGCCTTGTATGGTTCCAAACCTACAGTTAATAATTTGAAAGTATTTGGATGTAAGGCTTTCACACATATTCCAAAGGAGAATAGGAGAAAATTGGATGCTAAAGCCACTAAATGTATTTTCATTGGGTATTGTTATGAATTTAAAGCATACAAATTGTTTGATCCTGCTACTCACAGAGTATTTGCAAGTAGAAATGTATTTTTCCATGAGCAAGAAGCAATAAATCATGATGGCAATAGTCATGAGGAATGGCAGAGACTTCTTGATGAAGGAGTTAAAGAAGAGCAACAACAACTGCTGCCCACACAACAACATCCATCCCCGCAGCGATAGCAGCAGCAAGAAGGACTCAGTGATATGGACAATTCCAGTAGTCACAGTTCACCTACAGGTGAAGACAGTTCTTTACAAAGTGGGGAGGAAGATAATCAGTTGAGAAGATCTTCAAGACAGATTCGGCTTCCTGAAAGATATAAAGACTATGCCCTAATGAGTATCATTTCAAGTGTTATAGAACCTGTGAATTTTGATGAAGCTAATGAACATGATAAATGGCGAAATGCAATGGAGGAAGAATATGAATCTATAATGAAAAACAATACTTGGGAATTGACTAAATTGCCTAAACATAAGAAGCCCATTGGATGCAAATGGATATACAAACCCAAGTTTAAATCAGATGGTAGTATAGATAAATATAAGGCTAGACTGGTTGCAAAGGGGTATTCACAAATAGAAGGTATTGATTATGCTGAAACATTTGCACCAGTAGCTAAATTGAATACTATCAAAATGTTAATTTCTTTAGCTACAAAGTATCATTGGAAGTTGCATTAGTTAGATGTTAAATATGCATTTTTGAATGGTGAGTTAAAGGAAGAGGTTTACCTTACACAACCTGAAGGGTTTGTTGAAAAGGGGCAAGAACACTTAGTGTGCAAGTTAAATAAAGCATTGTATGGACTAAAATAGGCACCTAGGTCATGGTATGAGAAGATAGACTCTTTATTTCTTCAACAGGGTTTTATGCGGAGCAAAAGTGATCCAAATCTGTATACCAAATTTGATGAACAGGGGTATATAGTATTGATTTCATTATATATTGATGATTTAATAATTACAGGAAATGCAGATAACTTAATTGATGAAATCAATGAGCAATTATCAAAGGTATTTGAAATGAAAGATCTTGGTGAGTTACATTACTGCCTAGGTCTTGAAGTTTGGAGAAATGCAGGCCAAACTTTTGTTTGTCAAAGTATATCAGAAAAATACTTAAGAGATTTAAAATGGATCAGTGTAAGCCTTCTATTGTTCCCATGCAATAGAATATGAAACTGTCTTGTGATGATGGTTCGAAGCAGATGAATGGCACTGTGTATAGATAGATGGTGGGTAGTCTGAATTATCTCACCACAACCAGACCTGATATTTCATATTATGTGAGTGTGTTAAGTCAGTTCATGGAGAAACCTTATGAAAGCCATTGGAATGCAGCAAAGGCAGTACTCATGTATCTAAAAGGTAAACTTTATTATGGTATTAAGTATACTGATGCATCTGATATTGAGTTGACAGGTTATTCAGATTCTGATTAGGCTAGCAATCTAGATGATCGAAGATCAAATGCTGGATATGCGTTCAGCAGTTGATCTGGGGTTGTTTCATGGAACAGTAAAAAGCGGCCTACTGTATCTTTTTCTTCTACCAAGGCAGAATATAAAGCGTTGTGTGCAACAACTTGTGAAGTTGTTTGGTTAAGAAGACTTCTTCAAGATGTTGGAGAAGAACGAAAAGAACTTACGATGATCAGATGTGATAATCAAAGTTCAATCAATATTGCGAAGAATCTGATTTTTCATGCAAGGACAAAGCATGTTGAAGCTCAGTATCATTTTGTTCGATAAAAGTTGCAGTCAAATGAAACAAATGAAATAGCTCGCATGTATTGTAATACTAGGAAAAATGTTGCTGATATTTTCGCTAGGCTTCTTGGAAAGATTAAGTTTGAACTGTTTAGGGAGATGTTAGGTGTTGAAGTCAATCCATTCTCCATTAAGGGGGAGACTTGGAAATAATGGAGAAAGCACTAGTTGTAAACACCAGTTATAAGCTTCAGTTGTGAGAGTCAGTTGTAGGCGTGTTAAAAGTCAGTTCTTAGTTAAGAGTCTAGTTGTTTTTGGTTTGCATGTAACCGACTCGGTTGAGTCTTTTCCTATATAAATATGTAATCCATCTTCATTGAATAATACAAAAGTGAGTGTAGCCTCACCATGTTATTTTGCTCGTATACCATGTTATTTTGCTCGTATATTTTATCTTGACAACCGAAGCCTATCGCTTGAAATCGGCCAAGGTAGGAGTCCGCCACAAAGGCTCCAGGCAGCATTGCTAGGCTCATCGTCCCGGACTATTCATTCAGTTTATTCGTTGCTGCCACTTTTTTCATGTTATATTTGGTTGTCAAGTAGACGGCCATGCTTGCTTGCAAACTGCCCACGGCTAGCTTCTCGAACGCTTTGGTGCCTGGAACTCAAGCAAGCCAAATCAGTGATCAGATTTTTAAAATTTATTATGATCAATTTAAATCCGGGTGGACGGACTGATACAGGTCAAGGGTATTTAAGAGTGAAATTTTTGTAGCTACAGGTTATACCTATTATGAAAGGTGTGGCTTTCCATTTTCTTGCTGCTCTGGCCTTTTCACGATATTCATCACTATCACCTACAGCGTCTGCCTCGTCATTGGCAACCCGTTCATCCGTTGCCTCTGCTGAAACAGCGAAGGACGAATTGAACGGATAATTCACAGCTAAACTATCATACCATTCATTCCGTCGAGGCCGGCCCGGTTCATGGATTTGCAGAGCTTCCCGTCCTCTTGTCTCTCCTCCCATTGCCATGGCTTCGGAAATAAACATATCAGTAACTCAGCGCAAGGCAGAAAACTAAATAGTTCTCCATTTGTAAACATGGACGCCAACGTCTGAAAATCCGGTATATGATCTCCCGAGATTTTCCTTGTGAAATAAACTATTCATTGTAATGTCAAATAGACCAACGTATCTGATATCTGAGAATAGTTAATGTCACAGTCGAATATTTTAAAGATGCACAAAGGGTTTAAGTACTCAAACGTGCATACGTGTGAAACACCCCGTATGTTGGCCGAGCACTCCTTTCAAGCATCCAGATCATAATATAATTAAGTGTGTTTTCATTGCAAATTAAATATATGCGCTCTCTCCCTTTATACAGTCATTGTTGAGATCTTTAATTAAGCATGTAAGCTAGTAAAATAGCACTTGTCTTTTAGCAACTAAATGTTGATGGTTTGAATCTTAAATTCTGAACTTTCTCTTGCTTTTTAAGTAACTAATTGTTGATAGTGTGAATCTTAAATTCTGAAATTTCTTTTACCTTTACATTAACGATATTCTCTTTTAAGTACAATGTCCATTAAAGTACCTTGGAGATGTATGGAAAATCTTCGGAGACATTGCACCTTCACTCTCAAAACATTAAGCATGTCACACAACATGGAAAGAAAAACTAGAATATCTTTTGGGAAGGCCCATTCTTCCCTCTCACATAGAACACATATCGACATAGCTTCTATATGGGACATTGTCTTTCAAACTGATATGTTTTTTCTAGCACCATTCAACTTCAATATAGGGAAAATATATTTTATGTTTGTGCACTCTCGTTGCAATTTAGAATTTTAGGTTGTAATTGGCAATGCATACTAAGAATTTGGTGTAGTAGTAATCACATTAACATTAATAATGGAGTTGTTGAAGTAACATAGTGGTCTACATAGTACATTGAAACATAGATGGATTTCTATAATTTGAATTTTTATTTTTTATTTATTTTTCAATACTAGGGTTATCATAGTAAAATATATCTTTCTAAAAATAAAAATAGAACTAGGGTGTAAAAGAGAATTACTTGTTTTTCAATGGAAGCCCTTTATGTAGTTAGGGTTTGCGGATGAAAATGTTAAATGGTCACAACTTTATTTATACTTATATGATGGGCTAAATTATGGCACATATTATGAAATTATGAAATGCCACATGTTTTTTTTATATCTAATGGCATTGGTTTGAGTGAAATCCATGCACTCTTTCACATGAAAAAGCCCTAAAAATGTAGATTTTGAATTGACAATCTCTTTTGTGAACTCTGATTTGATGGTTTTTTTTTTTTTTTTTAAATTGGGTAAGTTTTCAAGAGGTTTTCAAGAGGAATTAAGATATATGGTTAGTTTCTTCAAATTCTACATAGAAAGTTTCAGAAATCGAAATCAATACTATTGTATTTTTTTATTGTAAATAATTTGAAAAAAAAAAACTCTCATTTTGTGTCAAAAAATTCTCCCACTTCGTGGTGAAGAAAGAGATATGATACCACTTGTACTAAAACTTCAAATATATAAGAAAATATACCATAAACTTCATAAAGTAACCTTTAAACACCAAAGGTACCAAGACATTCACCATGAGCAAAAAAAAAATATAGAGAAAAGAACCCTTAAAGTAGGGTAACACCATGAAATACTCCTTGTAGATGGAATCAATCCACAGGCCATGTTTCCCATAAGAAAATACAATGCAAGACATATCCAGTACAATGATACTCATTTGTACTTTATTTTCTCATGAGTATTCTTAGGTGTCTTATGTCAACCACCAATTACTATTATATTATTTAATTTTAATTACATAGTGGTCTTATTCCAATATTATGGAAACATTGCATTCATTATTTCCTTATATTATCCTCCCTAAATACATTACATTTATTGCAAAGTGATGTCGTTGTCAATGTTTAGCTAGTGAAATTTTAACTTTAAGAAAATCTAAATCTCAACATTCATTCCATTGACACTTAAAAAATTGAAAAAAACATAACCTTAATAGTAGTGAGAAAGAATTTAAACATAGGAGGAAGTGATATGAAAATCTTGTATCAAGTTCAAGGGTAAGTTGTAACCTCGATGCAATTTAATCGAAGTAGGAAGAATATTAGTCAAACCGATGAACTATTGGTACTTCCATGGAAATACTTTTAAACATTCCACTTTTAACCAAAGTGACTCTCTTCCTTCAATCAATGGACACTATTTTTTGCTAATCAAAAAAGTTCCAATAGAGGGAAAATTAATACTTTCAAAAACACATATCGATCTTACTAGTCATCAAGGATCAAAGATATTTCCAATTGTTTAAGGATTTCTATGATTGAAAGTGATATTCGAAGAGAATATGATAAAAGAGTTGCTCACTGAAATTTCGAAAATATTTTAAGTTTGGACCCTTTTAAACATGAAAAATCCTCAAAGTAAACCTTGAAGATATGAGGTATGTATCATAGTTCAAACAAGGTCATCCATCATGTCTTTCCTTTCCTTGCCTTATCTTAATTAACTATTCAAACCAAACTCAATAGCATGAACAAAACATTAAGTGCTTGAATACTAAACCAAATGTAGCAAAAAAAAAAAAAAAATTGGACCATAAAGTATATGAACTTTTAAAAATCTTAATACACACAGAAGAGTCTTAGATATTCCAATGGTGTCTTATGAAAATATCACAAATATCAAGATCATAAGTTTATTTTTAACAATTTCCATATATCACATGTTAAGATCATAATGAGTATGTTGTAATGGCTTTGATCTTCTATGTATTGGAAAGTTTATTTCGATTCAATTGAATAGCAAGGAAAATGCTTTCCTAATGGAAAAAAAATATATGTATGAGGACATACATGCCAAATAATCCAATAATGCCAAATAGTCTAATAAGTGAGGCCATTGATTAACAACCTACAAATCGATGTCATGGAAAGAGTAATAATTAGAGTGTGATTCCATGACATGGAATGGATATGTAAACAAAGTTACTTTCCTGCATTATATCGTCGAGAAACACCACAAAATCACGCCAATCAATTTCAAAGTCAACTGTTATTCTGATCATATTTAGCTGTCAATCTTATAGCACTATAGTGTTAGATGTGAGGATTGGTGCCTCGTTAATCCCAATGTTGCCTCAGGATGAAATATTCCCGATAGTAGTTTAGCACAACTTTTTGTTCACCTTCCCCGCAATCTTTCTCAATACCCTAAGACTCGAGTTGAATAACTATCATCTCCCATAAAACTTTCGACAACTCTAGCATTGTTTCACTATAAGTTTCCAAGCTTTGGTTGTAGCCTTCAATATATTAACTAGTAGCAAGCACATTTAAGTAAAAAGTGGTTGATATATGTCGATCGACGCCATTTTCCATCCTTTTAAATTAATGGCGTCGATCGACATATATCAACCAGCTTTTACTTAAATGTGGTTGTTTCTAGTTGATAGTTGACATGTCGTGGGAATGCATAAAAGAGAATTAATATATTAACACATAATTAATGTATTAATTAATTTACAATATTAATATATAAATTAAAGTATTAATGTACAAATTAAAATATTAATGTATTAGTTAATTAGTACATTAATGTAACGTACAAAATAAAGTATGTATACCTTACATTAATAGATTAATGTATATTGTTATGTATTAATTAATACATTAATAAATTATTTATATGACTAAACATTTTGTTTTTTGTAAATAAAAGAGGAAAAATATATATTACCTTAAAAACATCAAAATAGTACATGGTCCTTTGCTTTCCACTTGTTTCGCCATATCACGGGAAACCATAATAGTTGGCTTACAAAAACACTTGGAAACCATAACTGTAATTTAAGAGTTTAAGGAGAATAATGTCATGTTGCATACATAGGACATGTATGGTGTCATGCACCAGAGAATGTATCTACCATGGTTGTTGCCATACATAAAAAAATTTAACAAAACTGAAAAAAGTTGAAGCTCATTCTTGATATGGAAAAAGAGAGAGAAGTTAGAAATTTGGCAAACTTGAGAATCCATTAGTGTTGCAGGTGAAGGAAAACCTTTGTCTGTAGGTCGGACAATGATATTTCTCTGACACACGTCACAAGGCATCGAACAAGAGGTCCATGCGTTGATTGAGAATCCTTAGATTATGAGTTTGGTCCTTCAGGCTTTGCTACATATCAAATATCAACTAAAGGTGGTTATCTGAAAAGTGACAAGGATTGGGCAAAGGATGCTCAATTTTCCAATCTGTGTCTGCAAGAAGATTTGTATCCATATCAAAAGTTGTCCGTGGAATTTCTTCCATGTCTAGCCTAGGGGTTGTGTTCCTAGCTATCCACTGTGTCAACGAGTTGTGGGGAATTTCTTCCTCCACCATGCATCTTCCTTGCTCAAGAGGTCAAGCTTGAGGCATGGTGATTATTTTAGGCTTAGGTGGGGCTTCCAAAGGCTGCAACTCAAGAGGAATAATTTCTTCATCCACCGGGCAACCTCCAAAATAATGCATGGTATCATAAAGGGGTGGAGGTGAGTGTTGGGCGTGAGGGGAGGGAAGAGGAATCTAAGTCCAATTTCGTTCCCTTCTAGGGGATCTGGCGGTTGGAGGGGAAGGTTGCGAGGGGTCAGGGTGGTTACACCGCACGATAAATATGTAGTACAATGGCCCTCTTTTGGGTTTTCCATGCTCTCTTGGTATGGTGGATGGATTGCAGTAGAAATTGGGGCAATGAGGTGAAAACTAGGCTAGAGGAGCAACACTTTTGAAATGGAGGCTGAGTGAGGTGACCAACATAGATAAGGAGGCTATAGGAGAGTGTCAATAGCAAGAAGATGTGAAAAATAGACAGAACCAGAGAGCCAATTGAATATGGAGAATGGCGAAATGCCTAGGGGATCTCACATTCATAGAGGCCAGTGAAATGATAGTGGGGGGCCACCATGAAAGCCTAAGTGACACCAACTCAAGGTTGAGTACCTACTTCAGTACTCTAGAGATAGATCGCATGAGGAGCCATTAACATCCCAAAGTTGAAAAAACGCACTACCATAGTTGTTGTGTAAGAGTCTGTCATACAAAAGGTTTGGGGATTTGTATGATGGATGGGGGTAATAAAACCCCTGGCTACATGTGCACCAATACTTTCCAGCTAGCCAGCTGTCACCACAATCTGGGGTTTATATGACTAAACATTAATAAAGTATTAATACATTAATAAAATAATACATTAACAAAGTAGTAATACATATTATTAAAGTATTATTACATTAAAAATATATTATTATATTAATGTAATGTACAGATAAAAGTATTAATTAAATTATTAATACACTACTAATACATTAAATACATTAACAAATACATTTAATACATTAATTTCTTTAATAAATATATTACTAAAGTATTAATACATTAATAGACTAATAAAGTAATATATTTATAAAGTTGTAATACATTAACCATAATGTATTTAGTAATACATTATTAATGTATTAATACATTAATGATGTAATCTATTAATTAATTGATTTATACTTTAATAATGTAATGTATTAATTAATTAGTTAGTTAATTAATAGAATAATAATGTAATGTATTACTTAATTAATTAATACATTAATACATTGTTAAAGTATTAATACACTAATCAAGTAATAGATTAATAATACATTATTATAGTATTAATACATCAATACATTAATTGAAAATGACCATGGTTGAGTATGGTTGACCATGACCATGGTTTCTTATGGCTACCCATGAACATGGTTAACTTTGGTAGACCTTGGTTGACTATGGCCAAGGTTGAATGTGGTTGATTATGGTTGACAATGGCTAGCCATGTTTCATAGTTGTTGTGCATAGATGAGCATGTTTGGCCATGACCTTGGTTGTCCATGACTATGGATGACATCAATACATTAATGTATATTTTAATGTACTAATTAATTAATACAATAATACATTATTAATTAATACATTACTAAAGTATTAGTACTTTAAAACATTAATAAAGTAATAATAGAATAATACTACACTATTAGAGTATTAATACATCAATAATGCATTATTACATTAATGTATGATGTAAATTATTAATTAACTCATACATTAATAATGTATTATATTAATTAATTAGTACATTAATATATTGTTAATTAATACATTTCTAAAGTATTAATACATTAATGTATAATTTAACATATTAAAGTATTAATACATCAGAAATGTAATGTGTTAATTAATTATACATTATTAATTAATAAATTCCTAAAGTATTAATAAACTAATAAAGTATTAATACATTAATTGATTATGGTTGACCATGACCATGGTTTCTTATGGTTGATCATCACTAAGGTTCCCCATGATAATGACCATGACCATGGTTAACTTTGGTAGAACTTGGTTGACTTTGGGAAGGAAAGGTTGACCATGGTTGACTATGACCTTTCTTGACCATGACCATGGATAACTATGGTTGAGCATGACGATGGTTAATTTTGGTTAACCTTGGATTACCATGATAATGGTTAAATGTGGTTGACCATAACCATGGTTAATTTTAGTAGACCTTCACTATGGTTGACCATGACCATGGTTTACTGTGGTTAACCATGGTTGATAATGGTTAACCATGTTGGACATTTGTTTTCAATAGATGACGATGGTTGATCATGACTACATATGGAATTCACCATCTTTTAACATAATTGTTGCAGGAGCATCATAAACGAGCCAACAAAGTAAACACAAATGCGAAAGATAGCTGGAAATACACCAGTGCATGTTTTGAGAACATTTTGAATTTAAACAAAGGAACATTAATGTAATGCCTGAAAATATGTATTTGCATTTATGTTTTGGAGATTGTAAAAAGATCTTGAGCATTGCTCTCATCTGTCGGATATGGAGGCATTTAATTATAAAGAATGTAAAGTAGATAGATTTTAATTTTGATTAGATAGCTAGAGTTGTAGGAGGGAAAACTCTAGAAAGCTCCCTCACATATATTGTATTGTATCAATTATTCTCATAGTGATTGAAGGTTGTAGAGCAAGAGAATAAGAGAGCAGAAGAACAGAGACTGTAGAAATCCTATAAGCATATAGTTGTTTCTATTGAACCCATGTACGAATGCACTTGGATTAATATAAGGAAGCTATGATCCAATTTCATGGTGTTTTTATGCATTCCATTTACATATTTGAATGGTATGTTTACAGTTTGCTTATGTTCTTTGTTATGCATGTGTTTCAAGGTTATGTGTGTCTATGCTAGTGATTTCATGATTTAATGTATGAAGTCTGTGGGAAGATAAGTATAAGTTTCAATTGTTTCTCTTCCTGAAAAATCTTGCAAGGAGTGCAGTGAGAGTCCGCAAGAAGTACGTTGATGAAGTTCTGAGTTTTATCTCAGAAAAACTCAAGAGGGTTACCATTGTTCTTATACCAAAAGGAGTGTAAGTGTAGGACAAGAGCCATGCAAAGTGTGCGCAGGCCAAAGAGAGTCTTAGACTTTACCAACCGAGGAGGAAGTTTGAAGAACTATTGTTGCAGAGAAGTGTACAGAGTTGGAGGTGGTGGACAACCAGAGGTTATTGTGAATGACACAAGAAGTGTGCACAAGAATCATTTTGACACCTTGAATCCATAACAAAGGTCAAGCTCAGGTAAGATAGAGAATTGAGAGAATTCAAAGGAGGAATGAGGTATGAAATTACTTCGCAGAAGTTTATTCAGAAAAAGAAGAAGCAAAGGTAATTGGGCAAAAGTCTTTGAGAAGTCTGAATGAACGGTCAAAATTTTCAGAGGGAGAATCGCTAAAGTTCCATGGGTGGTTGGATATTGTAGACTAGTGGGGAGATTAAGGTTGAGCATATTTCAACACTTGTAAGATCAGGAGGGATAGTGGTCATTGGATCTAGATCAACAGGGATCGTTAATCTCATTCTTGAATTCATCGTTTCAGAATTCGGGGCATGGAGGATGTTGTGACTCGGCATCAAGAGTTGCGAACTCCTAATTCACGAAGTCCCAATAAAATCAAGACCATCAAATCCTGAGGAACTCATAGTCATTGATCATGATGAGGAGTCATCATGATTTCGGCTATCGGTGGAGGGTGTTACTGCATTTCAAATCGTCGATATGTGAAATTCCGAAGTGTTGAAATATTTGGGTGTTGGGTTTTAGACGGAGGTCACATCAAGTAAAGTCAAGGGAGGTGTCAAAGGACCCGTTATCATTTTGGGGTTTCATGGATTGAAGGAGTCAGAGGGACTCATATTAGGGTTCACGAAGTTGCAAAACCCAATATACCTTTTTGGGTGAAGAGTGTGGTCATGTCAACTGGTCATATGGATGAGAGTTGGTGCTTAGTGCTTATTTGCACAGGCATAGCTCCTAAAAAGGAATTGTGGATAAACACTTATGTGTTGAATATTCATGTGGGGAATCATTGAGTCAATCAGACTCAAATGGGAGATGAAGAATGATCCTTAGACCGAGGGGTCATGCAGAACCTGTTGAGGTAGGGTTGTTGTGTCAGGTGGTATCAAAGCCTACAATCTTTGTTTTCTATAATCAAGGGAGACAGAAGGAAAGTTGTGATTTAAATTCTGCGTGGAATAGATTAAAACAATGTCACCTAGAAGATGTCAAGATAGACCAATGCTCGATCCAGCTGTGGAAAGAGAAATGAGAGAACTCTGTGCTGGATTAAATGCTATGGAGACAACACAGAGATAGATAGTTGACGTTGGAGATGTTAGTGAGGCCAAAAGAGAAAATGAGGCCAGATCTGAAGAAGAAGAATTTGTAGCCAAAGATGGTGCAGAAGAATGTCTATTCAGAGCTATTGCAAGAATAGGTGCCAGGGAAAAGATGGACATTTCGATGTACGAAGTCAACTTAGACGTTGAGGAGCTACTAGAATGGTTTAGAGCTCTAGATAAATACTTTGACTATGAAGATATCAAAGAGGATAAGAAAGTTAAACATGTTTTCACTAGGCTTAAAGGGAATGTATCACTGTGGTGGGATGAACTACAAGATGACAAGCATTGCACAGGAAAGAAAATAATTAAAGGCTGGGATAGAATGGTTGCAAAGATGAAAGCCAAGTTTATACATAGAGACTACTAGATTAATATGTTTCGAAGAATTTAAAATTTGAAACAGAAGGGGATGACAGTGAAAGAATACACCAAAGAATTTTATTGACTTAACATCAGAGCTGGTCATCGTGAGAGTGATGATGAAAAGGTCACCAGATACATGAATGGTCTAAGATATGACATTCAGAATGAGATAAGCATGGTAACAATAAAAAATGTGGAAGATTCTTATCAGATTTCTCTGAAGGCTGAAGAGAAATTAGCTCGAAAGAAAATTCAAAGAGGCAGAGTTAGAAGTCAGAGCAGAGGCAAAGCAATTGCCCAAGACAGAGTGCAAAATCCCAAGAATGAAAAGAAGAAATCTAATACTCACCTTGAGAGAGGAGGAAGTTCACAGGGAAGACAATATGCCAATGGAAACACTTTTCCTCGAGCTAGAGGAAAAGGAAGAGGTAGAGGTAGTGAGATAAAGTGTTGTTTTTGTGGAAAGATCAGACACAAATATTAAGAATGTCTTGACAGAAAAAGAGATGGGGGAGGTGACGCTCACATTTTAGAAGGGAAAAGGAGAAATGTTGAGGCAGAAGATGCAGAAGGCAAAAGATCCTTAATGATGAGGAAAATTCTCTTAAAGCTAGAGAAAGAGATAGAGAATATGGTCCAAAGCAACAGTTTGTTTAGAACTTCTTGCAAGACCAAGGATATGGTATGCAAGTTAATAGTGGATAGTGGAAGTACAGATAACCGAGTATCCATAGAAATGGTGGAGAAGATGAAATTGGAGACAATTGCACATCCAAGCCCATACAAGGTTTTGTGGTTGAAAAAAGGACATCATGTAACAGTCACTAAACAATGTTTGGTTGAATTTAAGATAGGGGGTTACAGAGATGAAATATTATGTGATGTTTTACCCATGGATGTTTGTCATCTTTTGTTGGGTAGACCATGGCAATATGACAAAAATGTTCTTCATGATGGGAGAAAGAACACATATACCTTAGAGAAGAATGGTAGGATGCATATGTTGCTACCAATTGAAGACAAGAAGGTGAAAGAAGAAACGGGCAATAGTATACTTCTCATGAGTGGGAAGGAGCTTCTTGATGAAGTCAAGAAAGAAAAGGGCATGCAGTTTGTTGTGGTGAGAAAAACCAGAGTCATTTTGATAAGTACTTTGATAGACTATCTACCGGAGGAAATTAAGGAACTACTGGAGAATTTCACTAATATAGTGGTGGATGATTTACCTTGTTAATTTTCGCCCATCAGGAGTACTTTCATGATATTAATGAGCGATGTCTTGAAATATTTCATTGGTAAGTTTGTAATTGCGTATATTAATGATATACTAATATTTAGTAAGACTGGGGAGGAAAACTTGAGACATTTAACTCTAGTAATGAAGAGACTACAACAAGAGGAGTTGCTGATAAATTTGAAGAAGTCATCTTTCATAAGAAAATAACTCATTTATTTGGGGCTTGTGATCTCTTCGAACGAGTTGAAGATGGATCCTGAGAAGGTAAAAGCAATTAGGGATTGGTCGTTGGCAAAGAACATCTTTGAAGTCAGAAGATTCCATGGATTAGCTAGTTTTTACCAGAAGTTCATTAGAAATTTTAGTGGAATTTCTGCACCAATGATGAACACAGTCAAGAAAAGACATAAATATTTTCACTAGACAGAGGAAGAAGTGAGAAGTTTTAAGTTGTTGAAAGAGAAAATAACTCGACCACCAATTTTGGCTATGCTAGATTTTAGTAAGACATTCCAAGTCAGATGTGACACAAGTGGATTTGCAGTTGGAGCAGTCTTGAGTCAAGACAATAGAACGATTGCATACTTCAGTGAGAAGTTGAATGATGCAAGGAAAAATTATTCCACGTATGATAAATAATTTTATGCAATCATACAGGTGTTGAAGAAATGGAGGCATTACTTGGTTCCGAAAGAGTTTGTCTTGTATAGTGACAACCATGCTTTACAATTCATAACTCGACAGGAGAAGTTGAACCAGAAACATGAAAAATGGGTTGAATTTATGCAGAAATTTACTTTTGTTATAAATCACATTTCTGGAACTGCTAGCAAGGTTGTTGATGCATAGAGTAAGAAATGTTAGATTCTACAAGAGTTTCGTGTGAAGACCTTAGGTTTTGATATCGTTAAGGATATGTATAGAGATGATTCAAATTTTAAAGATGCCTATGAAGCATGCAAGAATCCATTTCTCAGAGATAGAATCCAATGGATCGAGTATTTGATTTAGGATGGACTGTTATTCAAGGGAAATTAGTTGTGTATTCTGAAGAGTTCTATGAGAGAGAATATTCTGAAGGAAAAACATAGTGGGGGATTGTCTGGACATTTCAAACATGAGAAAACATTCACGCAACTCAACAACTTATACTATTGGCCAGGAATGAGAACAGATGTCAAGAACTTTGTCAACAAGTGCAGAATTTGTTAGCACGCAAAGGGGAGAAGGCAGAATATAGGATTGTATCGACCATTTCCAGTACCATAGAGGTCGTGGGATGTGGTAAGCATGGATTTTGTGTTAGGACTACCAAGGACACAAAGGGGTTGTGACTCGATATTTGTGGTAGTCGACGATTTTCAAAAATGGCACATTTCATTCCATGTTAGAAAATCAATGATGCAACTCACATTCCAACCCTATTTTTCAAAGAAGTTGTTAGACTTCACGTCTTACCCAAGAGAATTGTTTCGGATAGGGATACCAAATTTGTTGGTCATTTTTGGAGGACACTATAGAATAAGTTAGGGACAGATGTATCTTTTAGCTCAGCATATCACCCTCAGATGGATGGAAAAACTGAGGTAGTAAATCAAAGCTTGGGAGTTTTGTTAAGGAGTTTAGTAGTTGAACATCACAGTCAGTGGGATTAGATTCTACCACAAGCAGAATTTGCATATAACGATTCACCTAACATGAGTATAGGATAGAGCCCATTCCAGATAACGTATGTAATGCAACTGAGAGGATTATCTGAGTTGAGGGACTTAGAACAAAGTGAATTAAGAAGTGTTGGAGTAGAAGAATTTGCAACAAAAATGTAAGAGCTCCACAACAAAATCAGAGAGTGGTTAAAGAATTCCAACTAGGAATACAAGCGCAGGGAATATCAACATAGAAGCGAACTTTAGTTCGAAGTGGAAGATTTAGTTCTAGCACATATGAAGAAAGAAAGGTTCACAAGGGGAATGCATAATAAGATGAAGATGAAGAGGATAGGACATTGTAAGATTTTGAGGAAATTTGAGGCCAATGCTTATGAAATAGAATTTCCAGATGGGGTAGGAATATCACCCATATTCAACATAGTAGATCTGTATCCTTACAGAGAAGATGAAGCAAGAGAAGAGAGCCATTAATAAGTTGAATGGGTTAAATAGATGCCTCTAGCTAAAAAGCCATAGATGGAAAGGATCATTGATCAAAGAATTAGCAAGAAGACCAGAAGGAAGAAATATTTTGAATACTTGGTGAAATGGAAGGGACACCCATTTGAATATGCAAGTTGGGAAAGTAAAGTGGAGATCTAGAAACTTGGACAGACGGTGCAGGAGCTCATGAATAGGAGTTCATAAATTTTCCATCCAAGGGAGTATGATGCAGGAGCATCGTAAGAGAGACAACAAAGCAAACACGAATGCAAAGGATAGCTGGAAATGCACCAGTGCACGTTTTGAGAACATTTTGAATTTAAACAAAGGAACATTAATGTAATGTCTGAAAATATGTATTTGCATTTATTTTTTGGAGATTGTAAACAGATCTTGAGCGTTGCTCTCATCTGTTGGATACAGAGGCATTTAATTATAATGAATTTAAAGTAGATAGATTTTAATTCTGATTAGATAGCTAGAGTTGTAGGAGGGAAAACTCTAGAAAGCTCCCTTGCATGTATTGTATTGTATCAATTATTCTCATAGTGATTGAAGGCTGTAGAGCAAGATAATAGGAGAGAGGAAGAAGAGATACTGTAGAAATCCTATAAGAACATAGTTGTTGCTACTGAACCCATGTACATATGCACTTGGATTAATATAATAAATCTTTGATCCAATTTGATGGTGTTTTTATGCATTCTATTTACATCTTTGAATGGTATGTTTACAGTTTTCTTATGTTCTCTGTTATGCATGTGTTTCAATGCTATGTGTTTCTATGCTTGTGATTTCATGATTTAATGTATGAAGTCTGTGAGAAGATAAGTATAAGTTTCAATTGTTTCTTTTCCTGATAAATCCTGCAAGGAGTGCGTTGATGAAGTTCTGAGTTTTATCTTAGAAAAGCTCAAGAGGGTTACCATTGTTCTTATACCAGAAGGAGTGCAAGTGTAGCACAAGATCCATGCAAAGTGTGTGTGGGCTAGAGAGAGTCTTAGACTTTACTAACCAAGGAGGAAGGTTGAAGAACTATTTTTTCAGAGGAGTGTATAGAGTTGGAGGTGGTGGACAACCAGAGGTTATTGTGAATGTCGCAAGGAGTGCACAGAAGAATCCTTTTGATTCCTTGAATCCATAACAAAGGTTAATCTTAGGAAGGATAGAGAATTGAGAGAATTCAAAGGAGGAATGAGGTCTAAAATTACTTCACAAAATTTTATTCAGAAGAAGAAGATGCCAAGGTAATTGGAGAGAAGTCTTTGAGAAGTCCGAACGAACGATCGAAATTCTCAGAGGGAGAATCATCGAAGTTCTATGGGCCATTGGATATTGCAGACTAGCAGGGAGATTAAGGTTGAGTGTCTTTCAGCACTCGTAAGCACAGGAGGTATAGTGGTCGTTGGATATGGATCAACAAGGGTCGTATATCTAGCTCTTGAATTTGTTGTTTCAGAATTCAGAGTGTGGAGGACGTTGTGACATAGAGTTGAGAGTTGCGAAGTCACAATTCGTGAAGTCTCGATAGAATCAGGACCGTCAGATCACAGCGAGCTCAGACCCATTGATCATAACGAGGATTCATCACGATTTTAGCTATTGGTGGAGGGTGTTACTACAATTCAAATCGTCAATACGCAAAATTCTGAAGTGCTGAAATATTTGGGCCCCAGGTTTTAGACGGAGGTCACATCAAGTAAAGTCAAGGGAGGAGTCAAAGGACTCGTTATCCTTTCGAGGTTTCAAGGATTGAAGGAGTTAGAGGGACTCATACTAGGGGTCACAAAGTCGTGAAACCCGATATACCTTTTTGGGTGAAGAGTTTTCTCACATCAGTTGGTCATGCGAATGAGAGTTGGCGCTTAGTGCTTATTCGCACAGGCATAACTCCTAAGAAGGACCTGTGGATAAACACTTATGTGTTGAAGATTCCTGTGGAGAATCAAATATTCAATCAGACTCAAAGGGGAGATTAAGAATGATCCTTAGACCGGGAGGTCATGCAGAACCTACTGAGGTAGGCGTGCTACGTCAATAACAATGACTAAGGTTGACCATTACCTTAACTATCGTTGACTATTGTTGACCATGATCAATATTATGGTTTAATATAGTTTAAATTTCCCATAGTTAACTATGGTTTTATATGTTTGACTATGGTTAACCATGGTTGAGATTAACGTGGACCAAATTTTAGTATGGTTGGTCATGATTGACTATGGTTGACCATAATTTTCTATGGATGACCATGCCCATGGCTGAACTTTGTAGACCATGTGGAGCTTATTATGCTCGACCATGTTGATTATGTTTACCCATGGTTTACTATGGAACTATTGCATTCTAATGTTGATCAGGTTTTGTTGGTCAAATTGTGACACCAATTTTTTTTCGACGCATGGCATCGTAAGGTTCTAGTCATAACATTATGATGTAGGGTTTTTTCTTGTCACATTATGGCATTGGAATAAGTTTGTCACATTCTTACTGTAGGTTATTTTTTTCACATTATGACAATGGGAAATGGTCATCTCATTGCAATGTTGGGATATGTTTGTCACATTGTAATATTGGGTTGCATACATCACATTACAACAAAGGGTTATATTCAACACAATGTGACATTTGAAAATGTTTCTCACATTATGATGTCAGTTTTGTGTCGCATTATGACATTGAAGCTATGTTCATCACATAGAGACGATGAGGCTATGTTTATCACATAGGGAGGAAGGTGCTATATTCATCACATTGCGATGACATGACTATGTTCATTGCATTGCAACGTTACTATGTTTGTCAAAAATGTGACGCTACTTTGTTCGACACATTGTGACAATATGGTTATGTTCATCACATTGCAACGATTGGGCTTTGTTCATTACATTGCAATGACAAGGCTATGTTTGTCACAATGTAATGTTACTCTGACTGACAGATTATGATGCTACTATGTTCCTCATATTGCATCATTACTGTTTTCCTCATGTTGAAACATGTGAGTAAACTACACAATTTGGCGACGAGGTTATGTTCATCACATTGCAACGATGAGGCTATGTTCGTCAAATTGCGAAAATATCAAGATGCTCATCACATTGGAACGACGAGGCTATGTTTGCTACATTGCGACAGTAGGGCTATGTTTGTCACATTGTGACGTTACTATGTTGGTCAAAATGTGATGCTACTATGTTCGTCAAGTTGATACAATAATCATTAGAAGAAATTATTTTTGTGATTTCTACTTCTTCTTTTTTGGAATGTCACCCGCATTTCATGTGCCATGAATTCACGCCTATTCCAACTTCAGTTTTCTTAGTTGCGTTCATGTCTGCGTCGACTTCAATTTTCTACTCTGGGCATTGGTTTGCAAATCGTTCTACATATTAACATGCCTTTTATCAATTGTTTACAAACATTAAAATTCCACACAATCAAACTTTAGCATTACAGATTATAGGTGAATTTAAAATTTTATGATACAAATAAACCAATCCAATCCCAATTCAAACCTCCAAGCCTTATTCATTTCAATAATAAATTTGCATTCAGTTTTAATTTGACTTTTCTATATATATTTAAAATTTATGTCAAACTTACACATGACCCAAAAATAAATTGATACTCTTTATATATATATA
>CBVK0100657282.1:0-12689 GCA_900067695.1 Picea abies
AGTAGTTGAGCCAGTAAATGTTGTTTTAACGTGTGAAGACCTCCTCCGGCTAGTCGAGGACTCGGCATGGCTTTTTTGCAAGAAAGGGTACACATGACCCTCTCGAGCGGACCGCTTACCAGACCCTCCATATTTCAAAATTAATGAACGAAGAGAGGTTTCAACCACCCCCTCTTGCTTTCATTTACTCCAAGCGAAGATCAGGCTTGAGGTTGGGTCCAATGGCAACTAGAGGTCTTGACGGGCCTTTCTGTGACTGAATTCGGCGCTTCGACTTCCTTTACGCAACTCCCCCTTTTCCAAGTGCCCATGGGCTGTGACCACGTGCCTACTCCCATGGCGCTTTTCGGCGTTCGCGAGTATGTAGGGGCTGCTCCATGCTCCTCGAAATCGCGATGAGTGATATGCCGAGACGGCTCGATCTGGTGCCGCGCGTCCTCCAAATCCAACGGTTCTAAACTCATCCTGAATGCTCTCGTCACTTTGCGTATCGGGACATGATGGAACTGTTCTTTGAGCTTTGAAATCGCGATGGGCGAGAAGGCAGGAAGCTTAATCACGCGCCAGGTGTCCGCTTCAAATGGATGGCCGAGATTACCCCCTTTGATACTGTGGGCCCCAACCTTAAAAGTTCTTTTCCCTTTCGCAATTCGCGAGTTCGTGGGTCAAAGACCTTCGGCTCCCCTTTCTAAACTTCTGATCGCCAAGATGGCGATACGGGTCGGACCCCCTTTCTGGTCGGCGCTCTCTGCATGTAATCGTTGGCTAGAGCCCGGGCACTACCGCCTCTCGCAACTCGCAGCTTCGCGCACTGGGGTATCGAACTCTGGCGCTCTCCCCTTGCGAAGTCCCGAAACGTGATGGTCAGCGAAAGTTGACCCCCTCCAGGCACCTTTTCGCAACTTGGAATCCCGCGCAATCAAAAGGATATGGCCCGTCCTTCGAACTCACGAACCCCGAGCTCGCGAAACAACACTGCGCTTGAACTACTTGCGATTAACGGCCCTCGTAACTTCGTGAATGCCTCCCGAGGGATTCCGACCGTCGACCTCTTTAAAACTTTTAGCGCTATACTTGATGCAACCCGGTTAATTTGAAATTACCTATCAATTGTTGTTCTGCTCTGTCGCTGAAACCTATCCGTTGAAGGTTGAACTTCCCGCTCGCTTGATTTTAAGTCTGCAAAGGACTTCTTTTATGTGCTGCGCTTGGGCGCTCCTCGGGCAACCTGCAGACCTGTGTATCTCGATACCGAAGACAAGAAATGTTGCTAACAACATCAACATGGATTAGTGTAACACTAATACATCTGCATCATCATTATCTGCATCAACATGGATTAGTATAGGGCCCTGCCATTGCAGCACCATAGAGCCTAACTCTCTTGTCTTTAGATTTAGATTCTCCCGAGACCTTGCCCTTATTTCTGACTCCATAATACCCTAAGGCACTAGTCTATTTCTCCAACGTTGAGTTTGTGGTGCCAAAACAACTCTTTCAAAACTCTTAAATTTGAAACCCTAACTAACCCTAACGTCTACTAACCCTAGATTAATGATGACGTCATGCTTTATTTGAGCCTTTGGTTGATAGGAAACATAGCGGCCTAGTCATCTATTGATAGACATTGATGTGTTGATAAATTTCATTGTCCTATTTGCAAGACGTTGATCTCTTTGTCTATATTGCTAACCCTAGAACAAGGCTGACGTCGCCTCTAGCATAGTGACGCAACACTCCTGTCATATATGAGCATTTAATGATATTTGATGCATTGTGTTAATTCAAGGATTAATCATCTCTATTGAATGCTATATCATTTTGTATTTATTGAGAAGTAATATTATAAGCCATAGTCTTATTTTGCAATCATTGACTTCGTCAATAATTACTGCTGTATGTGCTCATATATAATATTGATAGTCATTGATTAAAGAAGTATTAACCACTGTTGCATGTATTAGTGTTATTGTTGCCTTGTCTCGCAAACAGGTGCCTTCTCTGTGGTATATCTTCTTTTTTACTATCTTCTTGGCAGTAATCTGTGGAAGGGAAAACTTACCTTGATCCTTTAAACCTTTGCCTTTCAAAATCCCAGATTGCCAGGGACGTCTCCCTTGGGTTTAGCCACCCTAAATAGAAAGAGCCCCCCATCGAGGTGACAGTGGGTGGGGAAGCTCCTGTTACGCTAGTTTGACCCTTACCTTTAAGCTACTTAATCCAAACTACAAACTGAGCGATAACATGACCCACATCAAACCCCTGGTCAAGCCTCGAGATCTTTTCTCTTACCATGCATTTCCATCCTATTCTTTGTTTGGTAGGTGTGCAACAATGTTTCAATTCAAGATGGACCCTCATTCTTACCCTTGACAGAAAGGTGATAGTTTGTGAGTTGTCGATCAAAATTGATCAAACAATTCATGTGCTTTAGCTTCATCATAACTTGGTAGGATCTCTGAATCGATGGGCATGCCACTTGGCCCCTTTGTCAAAGTACTTGGTCCATATCCTTTGGTGAGTCTTGTGTTCCCAGTGCATTCCTAGTTGCCTCTGATCGAACTTTGGCGTTAGGTTCTTTTTCTGGGTCATTGATCAAATATGGATTAGTCGGCCCATGGGTTGCAAGTCCATATTTCTCTATCAAAAAATTGGAGCCGTGGGCACTACATGTGTCTATAGTGTTAGGAGTGGCCTATTTTTCTTTGTTGTCAAGCATAGGCTCTGTTATCAACGAAACTAGCAGCCCGATAAGGTCTTCAGACTACTAAGGCAGCAACACAGGGGATAGGTGCCCAGTGTCACCACAACACCTATCCTTCCCTGTTCGAGCCAAACTCCTATGCCAAGAGGCTTTGGGAGGCTTCATGCAAATTATCACTTCACCTCAAAGGATCTTAGGACTAATGCCTTAACAGTAAACACTAGGTGAAGGTAGGAGTAAATTATTTCGACAACTTTCTAAGCTAGTAAATAATGCAGAACATAAAGTAACAGACCAACAAGCTAACTTACCCTAATCTACCGAAATATTGGCTAAATAATGTACAAGAGAAAGGGGTGAATGTCCTTACCACTTTACGAATGATTTGTAATGTGTGTACCTTTGATGAAGTGGCTGGAAATAAGATATTTCCTTGCTGTCCTGTTATATCAGACTTGCAAAAACAGATAAAACGTAGAAAACCAGCAAGAAAATGGCCCTTTAAAGCCTCCCACAAGTGTAAAAATACATTAGATCAATAGATCTGTGGGTATAAAGGAAAAAACAACAAGGTATAAGTGAATACTATTCCCTAGAGCCTTCATATCTGCAGCAAAGCTAATTTCCAGCTGGCTGAAAATTACTTCTGCAAATTTGGGGCTCAAATCCCCCTAGAGTCAAAACCCAAAATCGCTACAGCGAAGAGAAATGTTTGTTGGGCTGTAGTTTTTTCCTATACTAACCAGAAAATAAAAGATAAAGCTTATAAATCAGATCTGGAAAGCTGTGGAAGGGTTTGGGAGGTAAATCCTTACAATATGTACCCCTTCTTCTGTAAAAATGGGTTTAGATCTGAAGATTTTCTTTGAAAGAAAGAAAGAAAAGAAAAAGATTTTAATGTCCACGAGGCTAACAATAGCCTATGGGACAGACCGCCTCACACATTGATTTCTGCAGTTCAGCCTTTTCCCTGTTCAACTTGATGATGAGCTTCCCCAATTTCTCCATTGTCCCCTCGCTAAATAAGTTATTCCAAGAGCTAGCTGTCAAGATACTTCTGAAATATCCCTGATCCGACTGATCAAGATATTTGTTATGGTTCTAATGCTCTGGCGTGCAGATTTGATACACTGGGGGTTTCTGGATGCGTTTTAGCTGTGTGTTTGAGGTGTTCTTCGGTTATTGTGGTTACATGTTGGTTATTGCAGGTGCATGTGGGTTATTACATGTGCATGTTGCATATTTAATGTTTAACAATCATAAAAGAGTGCATGCAAGAGTATAAAATGTCAACTGCTCAATATCATGAATAATAACGGTTCAAGCATGGAAATACAATAGCCTACTGGAAATATAGAATCTAGACGTCAGTAAGATTTCCTGGATCTGTACTGGAATACAATAGAATAACAAAAAATACCCGTGATCATATGAAGAGAGCAGATCTGATGCATGCACGGATAGATCGACAAAAATGAGCGATTCCAGAGAAAT
The DNA here is from genome assembly GCA_900067695.1 of Picea abies. Classification (NCBI taxonomy): domain Eukaryota; kingdom Viridiplantae; phylum Streptophyta; class Pinopsida; order Pinales; family Pinaceae; genus Picea; species Picea abies. The sequence continues at coordinate 4,199 of CBVK0100657282.1, forward strand.
ACGGTAACCGCTACCGGCTGGAAAACCCAATCTGAAGAACCCACCGTCAGAATGTGCTCGGAACTGCTCCAATAGATGCGCCCTGGTCTCTACACTGGAATAGATGTCTGTCGGAACTCGGATCGGACCTCTACGGCACCGGATCTAGACCCCTGGGGGGTTTGCGCCCCTCCTTGGACATTGAATGCGCCCCAAAAGATTCCACCATCGGAATCGGCTGCTATATGGCTCAAAACGATTGTCTCGTCAAATGATGAAATGGGTCGGAAGAGTTTGGCCGGATCTGCCCTGGAACATCTGCATGCAACGCCAAACGTCTGTCCGGAATGACTGCGCCCAAGATGGCTGGATGGATCGATCTGCAAGATTCCACCGTCAGAATCTGATGATAGATGGCTCAATGGAAGCACCTTGGTTGGATCTCTACTGGGTCGGAATGAATCTGCAATTGGGACACAGGTCTACTGCAGATCTCTGAATCCTCAAAATAGCTTGCAACCTCCTTGGCTGAGCTGCGCCCTCCACATTGAATACTCCTGAAATGAACGGTGAAATACCTGGATGGTATCTCCGATGGGCTAGGGTGTGTCTCTCAACACCGAAACCGATCAAGGGTGGTGGTTTCCTCCAGAAATCCACAAAACAGTAAGGTCGGCTCTCCTCCTCCTCTGGAAGCTCTCAACATCAATTCATAACAATGCATAATGAGGAATTAGGTCAAATTCCTCCATTTATATCTTTCCTGACCTAATTCTTCGTTGACATCACTTAACCTAGGCGCCTTTCCTCCTAAGTGATTTATTTGTCAATTAAGTCCCCCCCTTATCACCTTTTCATTCTAATTCTCCGTTGACTTAGGCTTAAGTGATTTTTCCTAAGTATTTTGGCTTAATTCATCGTTTAGCCATTAATTCCCCCTTATTTCTCCATCTGGTTCCTTGTTTGTGCCTGACTATAGTCTACGGGAACATATATACTACTAAGTCACTCCCTGCTGGCCTAATCTTGGGGACGAGACATCACAACTTCTATAGTTGTCCCTACTGTCTTTGAAAGGCTTCACACTCTAAAATGAAATTTTTTTCTGTTTCCACTTTTCCGGAGGTGCAGAACACACACACCCTTTCTTCCCAAACTTCTTTTGGTCTTTTCCAACGCCTAGTTTCACAACAGAGTTGATGGGAATTGGTTTTTAATTGGGAAATAAGCATTTGGGCTTTCCAAGATATATTGGCCCCTATGTACGCTTTTTGATGATGATTGAATGTGGGGTCTAACTCTTCAATATAATACTATTTCTTTCTCCCGAGCCCTTTATCCCAAGTTCGCTTGTGGAACCTATCAATAACAAAAGCCTTTATCTCTTTATTGTTCGTAGGGCACTTGTTCAAGCGGATATCCCATTTACTAAGCCATTTAATATTTTGTTGCATCCATGTCTTCTTTCTTTTGCACAATATGTCATTGAAGACGACCTTAGGCCACCGACTGTCTTCCATTTGCTCAATTTTTTTTAGATATCTTATGAGACGCACCATAGCAATTGCTTCAATAGGAGCAACCCCCATTTCACTCAGCATGATATCATAAGGGACTGAACTTTTAATTTTAAACTTGTTTGTGATCAAGCGTTTTTTAATCTTCTCAATTTGCTTCCACTGTAAGTCAGATGTGTTGCTGGCCCACACTTCACAACCATATAAAACCACCGGGATCACTAAAAGCCCAGCGGGAAAAAATTACCACTTTCATCTTGCTAGTATACCAACGACGTTAATGAAAGGATAGGGTGTGCTGCAAAGGAAAGGCATGGAAGGGCAGAGGCATAAATAAGGAAGGAGAAGGAAGAAAGGTTGGTTGGTAATATCCCTTTGAGCAGTAGAAGGGCAGAGAGTAGGTGCAAAGGCAAGAATCGATGAATCGCCTCAAATGAATTGCCTCACATGCATATTGCCTCGCATATCGCATCAAATTAACCGGTTAAAGAATGCTTGCTGGTTCGAGTGCTTGCCTTAGTTCGAATGCTTGCGTTCAATGTTTACTTGCATCCCCGCTGTACTACAAAATTTCTCAAGGGAAATTAAGTGTTCTTGCAACCCAAGAGCGGATTTAGCAATCAGAATAAGGTCATCTGCATATAAAAGAAGCCTTATCACAAAATCACCCAAAAGAGCACCATCACCCTCCTGTAAGTTTAACCACTCTTCAAGTTTGTCTATATATAAACCAAAAAGGGTAGGGGACAATGGGCACCCTTGCTTGACCCCGATATCGCTCCTAAAACTTTCGGAGATACCAACTAACGTTCTGATTTTGACTTTAACCTCCTCATATAGGCTATGGACGGCTGCTCTAAGATGTATAGGAACCCCAAGTTCCTCCATTCTATGCCAAAGCTTATCTCTAGGGATCGTGTCAAAAGCTTTTTTGAAATCGACAAAGCAACAAAAGGCTTCCTCTTTTTTCTCCCACACTTTTTCAATGATGTGCCTTAGAGTTATACCGTGATCAATCGTTGAGTGTTTAGGTTTGAAACCTGCTTTCCCTTTAGCACGCTTATCCCCTTCTTTCACCCACTTGCTGATTTTATTTTCTAGCATACTTCCAAATAATTTTGCAAACAAGGGGTTTATCATTATGGTCCTATAGTTGGAGGGATTGTTGACATCCCCACTCTTGAAAAGTGGTATTGCTACGCTCGTTGTCCAATCTGTAGGGAATCCCTGGTGAATGATGTTGTTGAAAATTCTCATAATGTGAGGTGCAAGAGTTTTTGAACACCACTTTAGATATTCTGCTTGGAGTTCAACTAAATGTTTTTGATGTAATAATACAGATTTGCACATTATTTCTCACGAAAACTCCTGTAAAATATATTCAATGAAGCATAAAACTCAAGGGTAAATGTATCTGGGTGTAGGGAAATTCCCAAACAACAAAAATCCCAAGATCTGCTAACTTATAAGATATAAAATGAAATACTAAGCTAGGCTATGATTGTTTTTGTATTTTTATAATAAGAGATGACTTTAAAAGAAAATGAAATTAAATTGTCGAAGAAATTGAGAGAATTAGCTTTACCTCTTTTTACCTTTAGATGCCTCTTAGTTTGAGTGATTGTGACTCTACGAGTTTAAGATTGGCCCGGATGGATTTCTAGTTCATTGGGTTTGGAGTCGAAAGATTACCATCCCCAATGCTAGAAATTTTCAATGATAGATGGGTTCCTCCTTGGATCTGCTAGGAGAGCTCCTTAATGGGTGGTCTCCAAGACAACCAATCCACTAGGGTCAAAGTGATAACCTATCACTTGGTTGAAGCTACTTCCAAGGAAGTTGGTCCAACAACTTGGGTGTGTTTCACTAAGAACCCACAAAGAAAGAAAGAGATGAAGAGTCTATTTTCTTTCTTCCACGTGACTATGTAGCCCCTCAATGGATTGATTGGTTATCTCTTGCAATTATCCTAAGAAACCCCTGTCAAAGCACAATTAAAATAATCCTTGGCCAAGAAAAACAAGCATTATAGTAGACAATCCATAGTAACACAAGAGAATTGAGTTCCGAAATATGACATTATGATCTCATAAAGTTTCAACAACTTGAATGAGAAGAGGGAATAGCTTTATATAGGTTTCATTATAACGGCTAGTTTTCCCTCTCATTAAAATATAATATCATTGGTTCGTCATCCACATGTTGGAGACTAAACCCCTTCACAAAATAACATTTTTTTAACATTAGAAATAACCCACAAAGGGCTTGACTTGACTCCATGAGGAAACAACTAACTCCATAACTCTTCAACGACTAGTTTAGAGGACCGATCTGCTTGGTTTAGAGTGTAAAAAGCTAGCTGGGGCCGTTTTAATTTAATTTAAAATAAGCAGTGATTCACCCAATGCTCCAAAACTTGACCGAACAACTTCTCTTTGACCAAATCGACTAGGATGAGAGGCCAATTCACTGTGCAACGATTTAATTTCCGTGGAGCTGGTTTTATTAATTGTTGGGCGGATTTAATTTAATCTCCACGTCTCTTTACCCAACTGCTATTTTGATTGGACAGCGATTCAATGGTTTGAGGCCCCACGACTATGAGAGAATGGGGGCTCCTTTTATTGAGCCAATTTACTTTGGAAGAGGAACGATCTATTCGTTGGTCGATCTGGAACAAGTGCCACATCTCCCTTAAACGGCTAGCTTTGCATCAGATCCATTTAATTAAATATCCTAATTAATTAAGGTTGTCCCTTTGACTTGTTAAAGCGTGTTGGAGGCTTCCTTTTAGTTGGGTGGCTCCTTCATATGTGGCGGCTCTTTTACCTCCAACAATATTGACTTTACCATAATGGCGATTTCATGTTTATGTGCTTGGACATAAGTTAGGGGGCGGCCTTCTCATAATTTATGTACACATTACTTTTGATATGCGCCCCCATGATGTGTACATGTGCCTCCTTCGATTTTTTCCTTTTCACCATTACTTAAGATAAAGTGGGTGGACCCTCTACTTATGATGACATACATAATATATATATTTTTTAATTCGTCTCCCTTTTTTTATAAACTTTTACTCACATGTAAATAACTCTTAAATGTGAGTAAATCTTGTCATAGCATAAGACGTGGTACTAGAAAAGTGGGTGGCTCCTTTTTTATAATATTTCTCCTTTAAATCATTATAGAATATCGCCTTCAATGTGCCTTTTAATTGCCTTCATAGCCAGGTTTATTGAATCCATGTAAAAACTCTCGGATTAAAAAATTTTGAGACATGGGTTTTTTCTAGAATGAAGTTTGTTTCATCTTTGCCATTGAATTTATCCTTGCATGTTGTAGAGTGGCTTTGTTTTGCCACGTTTACCCGTAAATGTACCTGTGTGACCCTTCGGCAACTGATTTTTGCTTACAACCCGAACTTTTTTCGAAATTTCAATGTGGCATGTCAATTATGCATGAATACAGTGAATTTGAGCCCCTATTGTATTTTCAACTCTTGGATCCCATGCATCATGATTTGTGATATGCCACGGAAAATGTGAGATGCTGAAAATTTGTGACACTGCCATGTTGAGAACTGTAATGATAAATGCACCATGGCCAAGGAATGAGTACATACTCTATAAAACATGACCAAGTGGGAATGATAGGTGCGCATGACATGGGCCAAACTAGCCCCACAAACTGCGATCACCACTACAAAGCCAATGGCTCCACACAACCATGTGTCCCAATAGATCCATGCCAAGGCCTCCAATCCTATCCAAGACGAAAGACATTGAGATGGGGACTAAGGGGACTGATCATGGCTTGACTAAGTCTAGGAGTCCATAATACATACTCATCCACATGGCCTACTAAGCTTTAGACTTGCATCCTTGGGATTACACTGGTGTAGCCAAGTAAAAATGTAGGGTATCTCCTGGAGAGGTAACAGGCTTGTTATTGCGCAGTTTGTATTTTAGGTCACAGGCTATATGATAGTGGACAAATTGGCGTAACAGGAACCTTCCCCACCCATTGTCACCTCGATGGGGAGGTTCTTTCTGTTTAGGGAGGTTAGCCCCCGGTAACCTGGGGTTTTGAAGAGGCAAAGAATATAAGGTCAAAAGTTAAGGTTTTCCCTCCTCTCAGGTTACCACTAGTATCATATATTCCGGCTAATCAACCAATAAAGAAGAGAAGTCCCTGTTGAGAACACCTGCCTGGAACAAGACAATAACAAACCAATATGTATATTTGCAGGTTATAATTCAAAGGGTTAGTTCTTCTTGACTATCTGGTTTAATTTAACAAGCAATATAATAGACAAAATGAGGTCAACGTTTTGCTAAATAGCCTATGCAATATCACCAATTCATCAATGTCTATAATAATGACCAAGCCAACAGTATTTTCAATCAACAATAGCTCAATAAATGCTTGACGTCATCATTAATTGCTCAATTACTAGTTAGAAAGCTTGCTGCGTCAAGTATGACGTCAACCTAGGTTAGTAGGGTTAGGGTTAGTTAGGGTTTCAAGAATGAAAGTTTTAAAAGATGATTTTGAACACTACAAGCTCAACGTTGTAAGTCTAACCAGTGCCTTAGGTTAAAATGGAGTCAAAAGTAAGGGCAAAAGATCTCGGGAGGACTTACACTTAGAGACTAGAGAGTAGGGTTCCAAGGTGCTGCAATGGCAGGGCCCTAGAATCAAAACCCTAAGGGAAGGAGGCTCATTCCGGTGTTGCTTAAGCAAGGCCTCATGCTCCTTCCTCTTTCTCTAAACACACTTGGAAAAACGGCTAGCTTCAAGGTATAGATCTAAGGGAGAAAAGTGTTGTAGGAGCAAGGCTTTTCAAACCCTAGAAGGTTAAAACCCTAGGTGTAGATTTAACTAGGCCCAGGACGTCTCCTCTCTTCAACCTATAACTTTAATGCTAACTCAGAAAAAGGGAGAAAAGTGTAGCAATGACTAGGCTATATCTTCCTTTATCAATGGCTAAAACAATTTCTCAAACATGGGGACATATAGCAATGACCTACTAGTGTGCTTGCTACCTAGGGTTTCAAGATTCAGCAATATAATAGCAATATAATAGCAAATGTAAGAAATTAAGCCTACAACCATTCACTTAAGAATTTTTGCATGAAAAATTCACTTACATATCATGAAGAATGCATTATCAAACCCTAGTTGTAAACCTTCCATGAGAGAAACACCATAAATGCCAAGAGAAATCCTCCAAGAAGAGTTGCGCCTCACTTCCAACACCAAAAATACCAAGCAAAAGGCTAAAAGATAGTCTCTCACAAGAGAGTGAGTTATGTTATATCCAAAATGAGGAAAAAACGTCCTCTATTTATACCAATTCATGACCTTTCAATTAAAAATAGGTCATTAAAAACAACCGACAAGGCTGACTACAAAATTTACACTGTTTTTGCATTAGCTGCTAGAAAAATGACATAATATGAGCAAAAGGTGGGACGTCAAGCCCTTCTGAGGGAGACGTTGGCCCCTTTTGGGCATATCCAGCATCCAGAAGCCAGACGTTGGCCCTTCTAGGGCTCCTCCAAGCTGCCACACGTGACAAAATAGCTCCATCACACTGCCACACGCTTAGGATAACGTTCTGCTCTACTGGGTGACGTCTTGTCCATCAAAGGGCAAACGTTCCATCTGAAATGGGTGATCCCCCCTAGTCCGGGCTCTGCCAAAGTGTCCTGGGTGGAATGTCCTTCTTTCTTCCTATGCAAAGGCTCATCACAACATTGTCCTGTCTCTGCCATCCCAGCAACCATTTGATGGGATCTTCAGCCCCATGGAGGTTCGAGCTAATCATATCCCCATGTGTACCGGTCCACTGGTACTTGTCGATCGGGTATGGTCCTGCACATCAAAAACTTCGCCCTCCATGGGCTCATTAGTCCTCGGGATCATAGCAATGTCAATCATATTTTGTCATTAAATTTATCAAATACATGCATGAAACCCCTAGCATATCATCTAATAGCTCAAAGACACTACACTGATCTACTATACAAAGTTGAAGAAATAGACAGAACAACCTATTGGGCCAGTATCCATAAGAAGAAGAAAGTTTCCACAGAAGATTATTCAAGCCATGTTCATGAAGTGATATGGTCTAAGGATGTCCGGTCATAGTGAAGACCAGGGGTAGGTATTGTCCGTGGGTGCCTTTGTAGGAGGTGAGTTGTACCCGTCATGGATGCACTTTTTCCAAGCCCCTTTATTGCCTTTATTCTTTATTTATTGCTTTTTCTTTTTTTTTTACTTCAAGGTCCGACCAGAGGACACTGCCTTGGCGTGGTGACTAGAGCTGACAGTGTTACCCACTGGTATTTTCGCAGAAATGATAAGGCTGGCTCGTGATGAGACCCCCTTTCCCTTGGCCATACAACCAAAGGTCATTGCCCTGGCGTGGTGACCAGATAATGGCAATGTCATACTGCTAGATACCTATGAACATAATGGGCCGACTCGTGATGAGACCTCCCATCCTCTTGGTTAGGTCTTGGTTTATTCTTTTTCTTCGGGTCCCTTTTGTTTCTTGTTGAGAGGCCTTTTATCGCCTTCTCGGGGATCCTTGGGCAAAGCATCTCTAGGTTTTATTTCCTATGGATTTTATCTTTTACCAGCTGCTTTTACCCCCTGGGCCTTTAGCCCCTTCTTCCCACAGGATGAAGTGTAACCCCTCAAGTAGGTCATCCTAATGCTCGGACTAAGGGAATGGGATGGATGTATGGGAGATAAGATGTAAAGTGATAGTATGGTGGGATCAGACGATGGCTCTTCAAATCCCCCCTGGTGGCTAACCAAAACCCATGGATACAAGCTTGCTAGGGCACCCCGTTACTCTCCCCAACAATGGTCAAGTGGGTTAGTGTAAGATCCAAGCAGGCATCAGAAATGTAAGGAACCTGATGCATATATAAGAAAGTTATAATGATCAAACATGACACATACCATGATACCTGGACCAA
>CBVK0100657284.1:0-20677 GCA_900067695.1 Picea abies
CTCCTCCCGATTCCAATGAGCTATTACACTGAGAGGTTCCTCCAAGTAATCTGCCCAAAATGACCTCTTCAGTGAATTAATTAACTTATAGCTCAAAATAGTCAAAATCATGGAAATTGTCGAAATGCAACAAAGCCAAAGCCAACCTGTGCGGAATGGATCATAAAGATGAAAAGGGATGAGCGATGCAAGCCGGACCCCAAAATGCTTCTCAATAATCCTTGTACTCGCTATAACATCCATCTGGCTACTCTGGTCATCATAAACGTCTGCAATGTAATGATGTCCCAAAGTGGGGACATTACATTGGGTGACTGCAAAGCATGTGTTGAGATACTTACGAGGCATAGTTGGATATGGCCTAAGATATGCTTCTAGTATCGACATGAGATTGTAGGGATATGCTGATTTAGATTGGGCAGGAAGCACAATTGACAGAAAGAGCACCTCCAGATGTTGCTTCAGTCTAGGGTCTGCCATGGTTTCCTGGTGAAGCTGGAAGCAAACTTCTGTGGCCCTGAGTACCGCAGAAGCCGAGTACATTGTGGTATGTATGACAATACACGAAGCAGTGTGGCTTCACAAGCTCCTTGCAGGATTGTTTGGTCAAATGTTAGATCCCACTGTGATACATTGTGACAACCAGAGCTGTGTGAAGCTCTTAGAGAATCCAGTTTCTCATGACAGTACCAAACATGTTGAGATCAAGTATCACTGTATTCGTGATATGGTGAAGAGGAAGGTAGTTCGAGTGGAATACCTTCCCATTGATGAGCAGATCGTAGATGTTCTCACGAAGCCCCTTGCCAGGTCGAAGTTCGTGTACTTTCGTGATAAACTTGGCGTGACAGAGAATGTCCCTCTTGCTGAGAGGGAGTGTTGATGATTGCAGCTTCGTGAGACATTCTTTAGGTCTTCTCCCCAGAGTAGTGGGCTGGGTCGACCTGTGCCTTCTCCCTATCTTTTCCTTGATGGACTGAGCTGGGTTGACCTGAGATGGGTCTTCTCCTCAGTTGTGCTCAGCTAGGTCGATCTGAGATGGGTCTTCTCTCCAGGTGGATGGGCTGGGTTGATCTGTAGGGACACCCCTGATCTTCTCCCCATATAAGGGTGGGTTGACTTGGAGAATGCTCCTCTGAGACTGAGTTGAGCATGACACTTGTCATAGGATTGGCAAGTTGTCCTGGGGTGGCACCCAATGTCCCATGGGAGCAGACCATGTGGACATGTCACTTGGGAGTTGATCAAGTGGACACATCATGAGGGAGCAACCCTTGACGATGATGATGATTTGTTCTAGTGGGTCGTAGCCCCTAGAGGAGATGAGGACATCCACACTGGGTGCACATGTGTGACATATTGATGGAACCTCTTGCTATGATGCATAGAGAAAAGAAGAATCCCAACGTCTTGTGTAGAAGACCTAATCAACTAAAGTCAGCCTGGATGAAGAGACACCTCTTGGACATGATAAGTTCACATTGGACTTGTATAAATAGAGAGAACTATCTCTCATTTTGTTCATAACACTTGGATCACTTTCTCTCCCTTGAGTAGCGCACACTTGGACTATTCTTCTCTCTTGTGTAGCACTAGCCTCTTGGGATTCTAGCGCACTTCTTCTTGATGATGGGATTTTCTCTTGGAGAGGATAAGTTCACATTGGACTTGTATAAATAGAGAGAACTATCTCTCATTTTGTTCATAACACTTGGATCACTTTCTCTCTCTTGAGTAGAACACACTTGGACTATTCTTCTCTCTTGTGTAGTGCTGGCCTCTTGGGATTCTAGCACACTTCTTGGTGATGGGATTTTCTCTTGGACAATTTATTATCTAGTGAAAGGTTGTAGTTGGGTTTTTCTCCCTTGTGAAGAAGGGTTTCTCATGATATCTCTTGTGTATCTTGTGCATGGTTATCTTCTTGTGATCTTGGATAATTGTATGATGGAATTTATGGTTAGGGTTTATGCTATAGTAAAATGAAAAGAAAACTCACAAATTGAGCAAGCATAAAAATTCAACAGATTTTGTCATGGTTATAGAAAAGTTGTTATTATTTTATTAAAAATTAAGAAGATTATTTAAGGAAAAGATATTAATATTGTTATTTGTTCAAATAACAATGACACTTACTTTAAATTGATTTGACCAATAAATTATTAATCTATCTGAACCAAGTATAATTGAAAAGATAATTTTTTGTAAGGAAAAATGATATGAAATAAATGATTTACCATTAAGAATTAGATTACTTTTCATGTCCCAGTTCAATGTTATGTCTATGTTTGAAAAAGACGTGGACATAATTCTAGGTTCAAAAAAGATAATATTGTATGACATTACAAATGAAGCCTTGCACTCAAGTTTCATTATCAAAAGACATAAAAGATGCATCAGATGTGACTTTTGAAAATGTCCACAATTCACTACAGAAGACGCAGGATCTCTAGAAAAATGTTGACACAAAGATGATGAAATTTCTTACCTTAAAATTAAAATCAAAGTTTTCACACAAATCTCTAATTTTTGGCAAAAATTGAGTTTTATTTTACATAATTATGAATGATTACGTTAAATTTTGTATAAGGCTTTGCTTCCTCTTCTAACCCTTGCTAGAAGAGCCAACATATCAAACTGAGATCATAGTTCAATGTTTTCCAAGGACAAAACCTTTAGCAGCAACTTGACTTTCAAGTTCGTCTGTTACCCTATGGAACATAAAATTTCCATGCGAACTCTTGCTACCTTCAAATGTCTATTAACAACAATCAGTCCAGAGGAAGGAGAAAGGTCAATTTAAGCAACGACCGAAAGGGATGATAAGTTTCTGTGCATAAAGCTGGCTCACCAAAAGGATTGTCCTCTATTGCAGAGGGAAGGAAACGAAGATAAAGAAGTTTGATGAGATCTCCTTCCAAAGATATCAGGTGATGCCACACTGCTAGAAGATTTGGTGAGCCTATAGTTTTTGACAAGGCATACAAAAGAGTGAGAACTTTTAATTGATTCATATTTCCACAGTTGCCATGTATTTCAGAATAGACTTTGGATAAACTGCATTCTCCATTGTTCCATCAACGTTTTGGACCTATGCTTCTTTGTCCATCATCGGGGCAAATATTGTAACTGTAACTCTAAGCTTGAAAGCACAAGGAGCCTTCCAAATATAGCGAATTCTTTTGGATCATTAAATTTCCATCTCTAATTTTCTTTATTTGCAACTGATGATCTCTGTCTGATCTACCCATACTTCCCGTTTGTCTTTCTTTTCAGCTCTGTTGCAAAAAACGCCTAAATAACCTACATACTAGTGCCAGAAACTTGCAGAAATGCAGAAATACATTGGAAGCACTGAAGTGCCCACGAGGGGTGTGTGACCCATAGGAAGTCTAAAAGACCCCAATCTATGGAAGTGAATACAAATCAACCTCTAATTCGTTTCTAAACCTACCTACAAATCGACCCATCATTCTTATTTTCTTGCAAGATAATATTTTATTATATGGCCTCTTTGAATCTGTCACCTGGTTCAATGATCAAAATAATGTCTATAATAATAGTTTTATATTTTTTATAACACATGTGGTTCCAAGCAAGATCCCTCCTACCAATCACCTTTCTCACCACCTTAAAGACAACCAAGTGAGAATGCCTTTCTTGGCAAGGGGTTTCACATCAGAGTCCAGACCTTAAGAGTGACCCCATTGAGCCTGCAAGTTAGTTGAAACACCCTATGTTGCTAAACCTTAAATGTCTGCCTTGTCTAAGCCTCTGAAAGTTCCAGGAGAGGTGCTGAGAGACCACTTTGTTGAAATATTGTAGCTCGGACAGGTGTCTTTGCTTTGGCAAGGTGTCATGCAAGTAAAATACACAGGGGTTAATGTTTCTCCAAGTCATTTAAATTTAGTTGAAACACCCTATGTTGCTAAACCTTAAATGTCTGCCTTGTCTAAGCCCCTGAAAGTTCCAGGAGAGGTGTTGAGAGACCACTTTGTTGAAATATTGTAGCTCGGACAGGTGTCTTTGCTTTGGCAAGGTGTCATGCAAGCAAAATACACAAGGGTTAATGTTTCTCCAAGTCATTTAAATTTTTCTAAGTCTAACTTAGGAAAATGTGATCAATTAATTTCATTAATGATCATTTAAAAATTTCCTAAGCCTAAACTTAGGGAATGCCAATTATTAATCAGTATTAGTTAACCTTCTGTGAGAAGCTTGTTTTGATCTTATCCAAAAGTCAAAGTGAGTTTCTATGTTAATGTACTGTCAAGGTCAATCCTTCTTGCTTGATATTACAAGGTAGAACAGGAAAATGAGCATTTGACACAATTTTTTTTTGGCTGGAAACGGAATTTCACTACCATAGAAGTTGTATTAATTGGAGGTTTGATAGAGAGCATGATATAATTTGTAATAATCAAATAGTCAATGACAAAACGTTCACAAATATTATAAAGGAATTGCAGAATTGCATCATCCAATTGTCACTTCCCAAAATGGTTATTCTGTCCCATCTTAGGCCTATTGTCCCCAAAAGGAATGTGATCAGGTTTATAGATAGGCTAAAACTAAGGTCACAAGTTAATTCATGGTTCTTGGTTGCAAACCTTATTTGTCTGTTCTATTTCCAAAGACAAGCTCATTAAAGAACCTACAAACATTTTACATGATGGATAGTTGTAAGGTGTCACTCCCAGCACATCTACTGCTAGCCCATACATACTGATGGATTGCATTGACGTGTGTCCTGAGCTGCCTTCCCGACCCATCCTAGCAGTACATCGCCTGCAGTTGCTTTTCTCTTGATTTCATTTTTTAATCACGCTTTTTCCTCCATGATTCCATATAATGAAAAGGATGTGGAAAAGAAGCAGGAAAAAAGAATTGCATATTGTCCCTTGAAGGAAAATCAAAGAACAGTCGTTAGTTCAGATGGTAGAGATCATACGTACCCTCACTCATAGTTGGACATTTTTCCAGTAGACAAGCACCATGAATTTGATTTGATTTTAATAGTTTGCATTTTCATGTATCTTATGACTAATATTGGAAATCAACTTCTTTGAAGCTTGCGGTTTTATTCTACATCTAGATGTGGTTTTAGTTTAAAGTTATCAGCTTTTAGCATCAACTTGCCATGCGATTGAAATGTTTTTTCATAATTTCTTTCAGGTAAAGGAAGCTTTCTCAAAAACTATATATGATACAGTTGTTATGCACTACAATGTCCTTAAATCTGCCATTTATGGCGGCAAGGGAACAGATGCCTCCAATTCTCTTGTAAGCCTCTCTCAACCATGGAAGCGGTCATCTTCAACTTCAAATGTTGAAAACCTATAAGATTCTTTCCAGAAGAGCTAAGCTACTCCCGAGTCCCCTCCCGTACCAATTGTATTCTGTAAAATGTACACAATAAGTAAAATGAAATTTGTACAATAAACTACTTAGTATAGGAACAGGTTCCAAGGGGAGTAAAAGAACACGATAGAGAAATGCCGTGGAGTCGGAGAGAAATGGCTGGATTTAGGGTGTTTCTTTTTCTAGTCTACAAAAGTACCACGAGTGTATTCATTTACACTTGGTTCTGTATCAGGCTAAATTCATTATTTTCAAAAATATCTCAGTTGACTCTTCACATTGTTTAGCGGTAAATTTCTGATTTCCAGTATTCAGATGAGCGGAAATCATTGTTATTTCAACTTGCAGTTAGCATGCTTCTCGTTATGCCTATAGATGCCCTATTATTACAGAAACAATGTTTAGGAATCTTTCCGAGCCATAAATATTTTCTACACAGGCATGCAATTTAAATGTTCAAGTTCGAAGATTTACATGATATTGGTTTGTATTTACAGATGTTTTTGCCAATATAGTACTGGCAAGTGTCATTTCTCGGTTTCAATAAGTTCTATGCCAAGTTTGCCTTCAGAAGTTAAACGTTAACATTTATTCCCCTCTCTCTCGAATGTGATCCCCCAACTTCTACGCTGAGAGAGATAATTGAAGTATTGTGTTCTTATGCTTGAGATTTACTTTATCTTGTGTCATAAATATTAATGCTGCTTTGTCAAGTACATGCATTGGATTACAAGGTTAACCTATTAACCATGCCAACATCTTGAAACTGAAAAATGTCCCAAAGCCTCACGTGTTATGTCTTTCTATTATAGGGATCTCTACAATTAAACATGAAGATCTACATTTAATATAAAGATATATTCTACCTATTTTGGTTTTCCCTGGTCGCTAGTGACTACACTAGAGCGGAAAGAAAGTTCTTATGCTAAAGATTGCCTTTGTAATGCGTTCCATTACAGTGTTATTGCTACTTGATTATGTGCATGTACTGCATTACAAAGTCAACGTACTCACTGTTTGGTACTACAAATGTCCCTCTTCTCCCTCCAGATTGAACACTTAACCTGTAGGATACTAGCCTTTTCTCAGCTGGATATTTGGAACGTATTGTTTTTGCTCTTTTAGAGAGTGAACGTTTAAACAGGATAATGGTCTTCCTTCACTTATTTACTGTTGCAAAATGGTGCAAGTTTTAATTTTGGTCATTTTTATTTTTAACTTTTGCTAAGGTTGACCTTGTACATGTGGGAAACATGCCCTACCTTGAATTGTATATATTTGCCCAACTATCATTTGTAATTCACATCAGGTCATTATCTTTCATTTTTAATAAAGCGTTTTTGCTAAGGGTAATTATAAAGTGTTGTGTTTTGTGATGTTTGGGTTTTTTCCTCTCTAGCACACTTTGTTAAATTTAAAGCAGCTATTAAGTTTTTTTTAATTTACTAGACAATAATAGTATAAGCAGGTTCACTAAAAGATACACAATCACAAGCTACACAATATTTATCCTGGGAAACCTTCATGGAGAGAAAACTCAGCAAAAACTTATTATAGATTGTCAATACAATGCCAAGATGATAAACCAAACACTAGAAAATATCCAAGACTAAGCAATACGCCTCTCTCTTCCTAAATTACAAAACTGAGCTATGCATTGGATTACAAGATTAACCTATTAACCATGCCAACAGCTTGAAACTGAAAAATGTCCCAGAGCCTAACGTGTTATGTCTTTCTATTATAGGGATCTCTACAATTAAATATGAAGATCTACATTTAATATAAAGATATAATCTACCTATTTTGGTTTTCCCTGGCCGCTAGTGACTACACTAAAGCGGAAAGAAAATTCTTATGCTAAAGACTGCGTTTGTAATGTGTGCCATTACAGTGTTATTGCTACTTGATTATGTGCATGTGTTGCATTACAAGGTCAACGTACTCACTGTTTGGTACTGCAAATGTCCAAAAGACAAGCCTCTTCTCCCTCCAGATTGAACACTTAACCTGTAGGATACTAGCCTTTTGATATTTGGAACGTATTGTTTTTGCTCTTTTAGAGAGTGAACGTTTAAACGGGATAATGGTCTTCCTTCACTTATTTACTGTTGGAAAATGGTGTAAGTTTTAATTTTCACTTATTTACTGTTGGAAAATGGTGTAAGTTTTAATTTTGATCATTTTTATTTTTAAGTTTTGCTAAGGTTGACCTTGTATATGTGGGAAAAATGCCCTACCTTGAATTGTATATATTTGCCCAAATATCATTTGTAATTCACATCATGTCATTATTTTTCATTTTTAATAAAGTGTTTTTTTAAGGGCAATTATAAAGTGTTGTGTTTTGTGATGCTTGGGTTTTTTTTCTCTCTAGCACTCTTTGTTATTAAATTTAAAGCAGCTTTTAAGTTCTTTTCAATTTACTAGACAATAATAGCATAAGCAGGATGACTAAAAGATACACAATCACAAGGTACACAACATTTATCCTAAGAAACTCTCATGGGGGAGAAAACCCAGCAAAAACTTCCTTATTATAGATTGCCAATACAATGCCAAGATAATAAACCAAACACTAGAGAATATCCAAGCGTGAGCAATGTGCCTCTCTCTTCCTTCTTTCGACAACTGACAACTGTAGAGTCCTTCAAACTTGCACACTAGATGAGTGACTTGAGTGAGTGAGTTAATGAGGCACCTTCCACTCTTATTTATATTGGCTGGCACGCGCTAGGGTGCTGTCTCTTCAGCAAGCAGGGCCGACTTCTTCACTTAGTGGTTAAAACCACTTTAATTAGGCTCGGGGGGTGACTTCTTAATTAGCAACATATAATTAGAGTTTGACCAATCCACTAAAGGGGATTTGGTCTTATACAAAGCTCGACATGATCAATCCACAAAAGGGGATTGATCTATGAGATAATA
Organism: Picea abies; assembly: GCA_900067695.1. Lineage (NCBI taxonomy): Eukaryota > Viridiplantae > Streptophyta > Pinopsida > Pinales > Pinaceae > Picea > Picea abies. The sequence continues at coordinate 8,290 of CBVK0100657284.1, forward strand.
GCTCAATAATGAGTAGAATACTCTTTGTAGTTACAATATTTCAACACTCCCCCTTAACAATAAGGGTATTCTACAACATCATCAGGAGAGAGAGAGGGCAACAACATCAACAACATCTGGAACACTAACTGGCATATCTATAAATCATCAAAAGTTTTTCTCATCATCAATAACATCATCATTCATAGCTCGGAGCTGGAGTATCATCATCATCATCATCATCATCATGGAGCTAGAATGGCATTGTCATCACTGTTCACAGTATGGAGCTGAAACAACATCATCATCATCGTTCACAATATGAAGCTGGAACCTGAAACATCAACATCAGTTAGCATAAAAGCTAAAAGAATAACATCAACAACATCATCATTATCAATAGCACAAGGCTGGAGCCACATCATCACAACACGAGGCTAGAGAAACAACATCACAACACGAGGCTGGAGCAACAACATCATCACACCACGAGGCTGGAGCAACAACATCATCACTATAGATTTTCTAAGGTCCCATGAGGCTGGAGCAACATCATTACACTTCTAAGCATGCATGAAATTGACACATGTTTTTAGTCAGCATGACCCTTGAAAAACCTCCCCATGGGGAAAACCAATTTGGAGTAGATGTATATAAAAGGCCTCAAAGAAAAATGTACAACACGAAAAACATAAACAAGTGAACCTGTTACAATAGCAACCCTTCTCGGAGGCCTTGGAGTTCCTTGAATACCTCCTTGCTAGCCTCTTGAAGCAAGGCACCCTTTGCCTTGGTGCATCCTTCTTCCTTAGCTTGCCTTTGACCCTTTTCCTTGTTCCTTTGCTTTGACCTTACCTTTGTTTGATCTTTGAACCTTGCCTTTCCTTTGCTTGATCTTTGAACCTTGCCTTGCCCTTGTAGAAGCTCCCTCATGTCAATAATGCCTCCCACAAGTGATGGTGTGCCCCCTCCTCATGCAAAATTCCACAAGTAGCGCCCTCCTTCACCCTTGCACCCTTTTAGCACTAGAGTGCGCCTCTCCAAGGTGAATGAGCCTTTTCCAAGAATGAGGAACCCTCCTCTACTAGATGTGCGTCCCCCTCACAAGATGCGCCTCTCCTCTAGCATATGCACCCTTCCTCCATAGAATGCACCCCTACACAAGATGCATGCGCCCTCACTCACCTTTGCTCGCTCTACACCTCTAGAGTGAGCCTCTCCTAGATGAATGAGCCTCCCATAAGAAAGAGGAGCTCTCCTCTACTAGATGTGCGCCCTCCTCACAAGAATGCGACCCTCCTCCATGGAATGCGCCTCTGCACAAGATGATGTCCAAGCCTCCATGGTAGAATCTCCATGCAAGCTAGAACCCAAGCTAGGGCTCCTCCTCAAACCTCACTGTCATGTGCCTTCTCCTCCTCAAGATATGCACCCAAGAGTTGTCCTCTTCTTCTCCTGTTCTCTCAAGTGAAGAATGAATCTCATCTTTGCCCTATTCCCTCCTTTAGCCTCTCTTTGGCCAAACCCTAAAATATCAATGGCTTAGATCCAATCTAGCCAAGTCTAATCAATGGGTGAGATCTAATCCAAAAATCTCACTTAGGAAACCCACTTTCCTTAGTTTGCTTTATGTCCTTTAATTCACCCACAAAGTGAATTAAATGTCACTTTAATGACTTAAGTGACTTATTTCACTTTTGACTTAAATCTCCTAAGTCAAAGTGAAATTAGAATAATAAAGTAAAGTAATGAGGGTAATAGTCTCCCCCTTTGTGTTTAGAGACTCACAAACACAGGGGTACCACTTTCCAAGGTACCCAAATCTCAACAATCACAACACGAGGCTGGAGCATCATCATCATCATCATCATCATCATCATGGGGCAACATAATGAGGTAGGTGTATCAACAACATTTTGTGGTACTTTGACAATCCCTAGGGATTTGCCTAGGCATCATAAGATTCCCGAGGATATAAAATCCTAACGGAGCTACCACATGGTACTCTGATAGATCGTCCTTACGAGGCCTTCGAGATCTGCCCAGGAATCATAAGATTCCCTAGGATTAATCCTAACAGAGCTACCACTACTTACCATAACTAGCATATACATGCACAGGTACCCTGACAGACTGTCCTTACCGGACCTTCGGGATATGTCCAGGGATGATCAGTCCCCTAGGATATAAAATCTTAACTGAGCTACCTGCTGTTGGTCAGGATACCATAGTATCATCAACATCACTCCCCCTTTCAAGGGAGGTCCTTTCGAACTATATACCAAGCTTGTCTCGAAAGTGCTCAAACTTTACACGAGACAGAGGTTTGGTCAACACATCTGCAACCTGCTCATCTGTGCCAACATATTGGAGATTTATAGCTCTCCTCTGCACCATATCATGAATGTAGTGATACCAGATTTCTATGTGCTTCGACTTGTCATGGAACACAGGGTTCTTTGTCATCTTTATGCAACTCTGGTTGTCACATAGAATCATGGTTGCTTCCATCTCTAGATCAAATATACTTGTCAACAACTTCCGAAGCCATATGGCTTCACAGCTAGCGGAACATGCAGCAATGTATTCCGCTTTTGCTTTGCTAAGAGCAATATTAGATTGCTTCCTACTCTGCCATGAAGTCATGGCTGACCCCAAACTGAAACGATATCCTGAAGTGCTCTTTCTGTCAGAAACACTTCCAGCCCAATCTGAATCGGTATAACTAACCAGTTTGAAGTCATGATCTCCATTATAACAGAGACCAAAGTCCAACATACCTTTAATGTATCTCATCACATGTTTTGCAGCAACAAGGTGAACATGTCTGGGCTCTATTAGATACTGACTCAAGGTGTTCACAACAAAACATATATCTGGCCTGGTATTTGTCAGATACATCAACAATCCAATAATCTGTCTGTACAACATAACATCAACCAATTCTGATGAAGTATCAACCAAGAGATTCACCTTTGTTTCCATGGGTGTGTTCATGGATTTACACTCCAACATATGAAACCTCTTCAATATTTCAATTGCATACTTCCCTTGGTTAAAGAAGATCTTCTCTGAGCTTTGCCAAACCTCAAGACCTAAGAAATAATGCATTAGGCCTAGGTCTTTCATCTCAAATTTCGCAATGAGCTTCTTCTTACAATCAATGATGATCTTTTCTTCTCCAGTTAAGAATAAGTCATCCACATACATCAACAATATAACTGGCTCATCATTCATAACCTTGAAGTAAATGTTAGAGTCAACTTTACTCTTGGTAAAGCCCAAGCTCGTAAGGAAGCTGCCAATTCTTCCACACCAAGCTCTAGGAGCTTGCTTCAATCTGTACAAAGCCTTCTTCAACCTGTAGACATGAGTGTTTATGTCTTCAACTTCAAACCCTTGAGATTGTTCTATATACACTTCTTCAATGACACCATTTAAAAGGTTGTTTTCACATCCATCTGGTGTAACTTCCACTTCATCTTAGCTACAAGAGCTATGATGGTTTTAACAGAAGTGTATCTGGCTACATGAGCAAGCTTCTCTTCATAGTCAATGCCTTCCTTTTGAGAAAAGCCACGAGCTACAAACCTTGCTTTATGTTTTTCAATACTTCCATCATCAACATGTTTTATCTTGTATAACCATTTGGAAGATATCACATCTTTGCTCTTCGGTCTGGGAACTATTTCCCGTACATCATTCTTTATAATGGAATGGTATTCTTCTGTCATGACATCTGCCCATTCTTTCTTCTGAATGGCCTCTTCAAAGCAAGTAGGCTCCTCTTCTATGAGATCACACATCAAAGCCATATAACTGGAGAATGGCTTAGGTTTCTTGATTTGTCTCATGGTTCCTTCTGGGGTACCATACTTCTCTCCATCTTGAATAAGTTCCCTCGCCCAAGCTGACTTTCTCTTATGAGAGATTGTCACTTGGGGAGGTTCTTGAGATTCTATTATATCATGATCTCCATGAATCTCATCATCAAGGGAAGGTTTTGTAACTCTGGGAGCTACAAGTTCTTCTTCATACACTTCTTCAAGCTGGCATCTTCTTGATTTCTTGAGTGTTGCATCTTCATCAAAGGTTACATCTTTGTTGATCTCAATATGATGGTAACCTGTCATATAAATTCTGAAAGCCTTTGAGACCTCACAGTATCCAACAAATATTCCCTTCTTTCCTGAAGGGTCCAACTTGGTTCTCTTCTCTTTCGGAATGTGTACAAACACTGGACAACCAAATATCTTGGGATGGCTTACTTCTGGCTTCTTTCTAGAGAACATTTCTTCGAGGGTTTTGAGCCCAAGTGCACTATGGGATAATTTGTTTTGTACATACACTGTTGTTCTTGCTGCTTCTCCCCATAAGTGCATTGGTAGATCTTGATCACGGATCATAGTCTTAATTGCTTCAATTATAGTTCTGTTCTTTCATTCTGCTACCCCATTTTGTTGAGGATTGTAGGGAATGTTGAGCTAGCTTTCTTTTGTGAGAGATCGTCATCTGGGGAAGTTCTTGAGATTCTATTATATCATGATCTCCATGGATCTCATCATCAAGGGAAGGTTTTGTAACTCTGGGAACTACAAGTTCTTCTTCATATACTTCTTCAAGTTGGCATCTTCTTGATTTCTTGAGTGTTGCATCTTCATCAAAATTTACATCTTTGTTGATCTCAATATGATGGTAACCTATTATATAAATTCAGAAAATCTTTGAGACCTCACAACATCCAACAAATATTCCCTTCTTTCCTGAAGGGTCCAACTTTGTTCTCTTCTCTTTCGGAATGTGTACAAACACTGGACAACCAAATATCTTGAGATGGCTTACTTCTGGCTTCTTTCCAGAGAACATTTCTTTGGGGGTTTTGAACCCAAGTTCTCTATGAAATAATCTGTTTTGTACATACACTGTTGTTCTTGCTGCTTCTCCCCATAAGTGCATTGGAAGATCTTGATCACGAATCATAGTCTTCATTGTTTCCATTATAGTTCCGTGCTTTCTTTTTGCTACCCCATTTTGTTGAGGATTGTAGGGAGTGGTGAGCTCCGCCTTAATCCTGACATCTCTGCAAAAACTTACAAACTCTTTTGAGGTGTATTCTCCTCCATTATCTGACCTAAGTATCTTGATTTTTCTTCTAAAGAGATTCTCTATCAAGGCTTTGAATTCCTTGAATTTTCCAAACCTTCATCTTTTGATTTCAAGAAGTAAACCAAGTCTTGCGAGAATAGTCATCAATAAATGACACATAGTATACATACCCACTAAGAGCGGTGGATGACATTGGGCCACATACATTTGAGTGGATGAGCTCCAAGACTCTTGCTTTACTGTCGCTCTTCAGGAAATGATTCTTTATGTTCTTTCCTTGTGCACATCCCTTGCACACGCCTTCATGGTCAACCTTGAAATATGGCAAACTTGTAACGGCCTTGCTCACATATGGCAAGGCTTTGTAGTTGATGTGAGCTAGTCTTCTATGCCAAAGTTCACATGGACTCTTAGTGGAGTGAGTCAAGGCTGCATCTGAGTGACCTTTTAACTTATAGAGGCCACCTTCTTCTGTTCCAATAACAATTGCATCTTCTATGGTTTTTTCTTTAGGCTACATAAAGACTTCGCCATCTATGAATGCAACCCTGAAATGTTTCTTATCTAAAAATGAGATAGAAAGCAAATTCTTTGTCAAACCTATTACTTATAGTACATCCTTCATCTTCACTGGGGTCCTTGAATCAAGTTTGTAGGTGGACTCTCCCACTCCTTTGATAGGGTACTGGTAATCATCTCCAAGTGTAACTTTTTGGGGAAAGTTCTTTTCTGTGAAGCTAGACATAATGTCTCTCTAACCTGTCATGTGCTTAGAAGCACCACTATCTCTGAGCCAAGTATGCTCTCCAGGTGACACTAATCCTGAGAGGGTAGAGAATAAGACATAGTCTTCAATCTTTTCTTTAATCATCTTTGTGTTAGAAAAAAAGAGATGTGCTCATTTTTCCATAGACAATATAGCAATATTGTCACCCAACCATAAGCATGCAGCCACCCCTGAGCACCTTTAACCTTGATAGACAAAATAATTCCGGAAGCAAACCTTAGAACCAATAGCCAACCAAAGTAGCATACTTCTCTCCAAAGCTAGTGTACCAAACAAAGAATCCAAACCATAACCAAGGCAAAAAATCCAAACCATAACCAAAGACCAAAAATCCCAGTTGCACTCCTTCTCCAAACTTGTGCACTGTTTCTGGTTTTTTGGGTGAGAGAGAGTGGACAAATGAGCCAAGATGTCCTCTATTTATACTAATCTATCCAGTGACTATTTTGGCTGGGACGACCTGATTTTCTGTAATTACATTTTCTGTCTTTTCCCTGTGGAGCTGACTTGTCTTCCTGGAGTATAATACCTTAATATTATATATTCTGTTGAGCTGACATGTCTTCTAGGGTTCTTACACATCTGTTTAGGGTTTCTCTTGCTTCCCAAAATATTCTAGTCTCGTCAAAGGTTACACGTAGAGGTTAATACCTCCCACAACTACCATAATATCAACACTCCCTCCTAGCTAGGGAGGTATTAAAGAAATGGTCTTGAGCACAAACAGACCATTTAACTGGTAGCATCATCATAGCCATAGATGCTATCTCATGATCATGTAGATCAACTCACGAGCAACATCACCACTATCAGTATCATTTGATAGCATCAACTACATCATCTCTCGAAGCTATACTTCATCTGAGTAATCAAGCATGATGTTGAATAAGTCACTCACTGAATCAATGTGATGCAAGGACCATTCTTCTAATGTGGATATGCGCCATAGAGGAATGACTGTCCCAACAGATGTTGAAAGCTACACCATGGGATACAAAGACCATTCCTACATGAATATCAATCTCAGACTATTTTCTAATCGAGTCATATGTACCATAGAGATCCATCTCTACCCATATGCCTTGGAAAATATCGGTATTGTATCAACCACCCTAATCGGGACGTCATGTCCTTAGGGAGAGGACTATTCAACCTGATCAGGGCAATAATTGTGCCTTAGGAAAATACTAGTCCATGATACATCAACAATCTGTCATCCTGGACCACTCTCCACATGGAGAATGTCTGTCCACCAACACATTGACTATCCATCTAGCTGGAAATCATATAATATCATGCAATTGCTACAATGCCATCCAATAGAACACAACTGTGTCTATCCATAATAGTACACAACTACTACCTAGTGGTAAACAACCACTCTTAATAGCAGACAAATACTAACTAGTGACACATAGTCACTACTAGTGGATCACATTCACCACAATAGCATACAACCACTGTCCAGACATACAATCTCCTCAACAATCATATCTTCTAATATCAACCTACATAAACAATATCATGATACAAACTGAGTCATCCGGGCCATTCTTCCACTCACATCTGTGAGATCTAGAAGAGCCTCTGCCCTGAGAAAGTAAAACATCAGCCATGGGCTATATGGACTATTCTTCCCAGGCATAGAAGAATAACTGTCCCTGATTTCCGAGCCTGGACCATTCACCTAATTGGGCCATTCCTCCGGCACTAATCATAGTGCAACCTGAAGATAATGAGTCTGACTTAGGGAATGCCTGTCCCTGATTGCTGAACTTGGACCATTCACCTCACTGAGCCATTCCTTCGACACTAATCATAGTGTAACCTGGAGAGAATGAGTTTTCCATATTGAATGTCTGTCTGTACCATTTCCTAAGGAAATGATTGTCTTGCACCAACCTCCAAAATGGACCATTCTTCGTAATTGCTCACAACTGTGAATTTCGAAGGAATGACTGCCCAACGAGGTAGACCATTCTACTTGACCACTAATAGTGACTGCCAAGAAGAATGACTATCCTAAACCATTCCCCCACACTGGCCACAAGGGGAATCACTGTCTATGGTACATCAACAATCTACCAGACCATTTTCATTACGAAAATGACTGTCCGATTTGGACCATTTTCCGAACTGGAAAATGCCTCTTCGTCAGAAATCTCGAACCACTTTTCGGACTGGAAATGAACTATCCAACCTGGGCCATTTTTTGAACTGGAAAATGACTATCCATAAATCAATAACATATCAGTGCTCCCTCCCAACCTAGGAGTAATCACTTCCTTTTTCAATAAGGAAGTCGTCTCCATAAGCCCCAACTTGTCCCTTGAGTACACAAATGTTTCATCTTGGACAAAGGCTTTACCAAAATATCTGCTATCTGCTCATCTGTGGAGATATACTAGAGAACCACTTCTCCCCTCTGGACTTTATCACATAGAATATAATGCTTTATCTAAATATGCTTCGACCTGCCATGGAACACCGAGTTCTCTGAAAGTTTCACATAACTCTGATCATCACAATATATCACAGTAGAATTCAACACCTTCTGAAATAGCCTAGAAACCAACTTACAGAGCCACACTGATTCCGTACAAGCATCACAAGCTGCAATATCATCTGCTTCTGCGTGTTGAGTGCAATTGACTTTTGTTTCCTACTAGCCCATGACATTGTGGCAAGTCTCAAACTGAAACATATCCAAGTAGCACTTATTCTATCATCTGCACTCCCTTCCCAATCCATGCAGTTGTATATCATAACTCAAATGTCCCACAAGGAAAATATCCGACTGAGTATTCTCCAAATACATTAACAATCCAATCAATTGTCAATACAGAGACAGGTCTATTGGATCAAAGTCTCTCAACTTCTTCAGATCTGTCATCATGGGAGTTTTCCATGGATTTGCAATCCATCATCCTGGACTTCTGAAGAATCATTTCATTATACTTCCTCTGTCGTAGGAAGTTTTCACCACGCTTCTGTTGTACATGAGAGTCTCTGCACCAATTTTGTTTGAAACCATACAAGGTCTTCTTCCATCTGCATACAAGGGTCTCTTTCTGGTATACCTCAAAACCTTGAGGTTGCTCTACATACACTTCTTCTTCAATTACTCTGTTGAGAAGAACATTCTTTACGTTCATCTGATCTGAGCTCCTAGTCGTGGATACTGCAGGAGATATAATGACTCGGGTAGAGGTATGTCTGGTTACTGGAACAAGTTATCATCATAGTCTTCTCCCTCCTTCTCGGAGAACCCTCTAGCCATGAGTCTTGCCTTATATCTATCAATTCTCAAGTCTTTTTCACAATTTCTCACATACATTGTTCTTCATCACAACTTCCTTACATTCCTTCTACTTGATTGCTTCTAGTGGATTCAAACTGGTTCAATTAGTTGTTCTGACCTTTCTTTCTTTCTTGGAATCTTCATGTTCTTCATCTTTGGGGTTCATAGAGTCTTCTATAGATTACATGCCCTTCCTTCCTGGAGATTCCAACTTCTTCCTTTCGTCATAGAAATGTAGATGGACAACCAAGGATTCTCAAAGCTTCTATTTGAATGGCTGCTACTTCCAATGAAGAACATGGATATATACTTCATAGTCTTCATGGATTCTTCTTTGCTAGATCATATCATTGGGGATTAGCTCCCTCCTAATCCCAACTTCATGCTTGAATGAGCAATAAGCATGCTCTTCTTTTGGAATTCCGTGATCAACTCCCTCCATCTGAGAGAGTCCATCCTTCCGTCTGTTGCAACTCTCTTTTCTTTCTGCAAAGTGTCACAAGCCCGTTCTGGTTTCCTTTTGATTATTGACTTCCTCTTAATCTGACTCCTCTAAGTCTCTTTAAGTTTGTTTCAATCTGTTTCGATTGTTGTCCATCTGGTAGTTGTATCATCCTTAACAACTTCTTCTATAACAATTTTTGCAAAGATTGTTCATCAAACATATTTCACAAGGGTACCTGCTTGGAACAAGAACAAGAAGAGCAAACAAAAAAATATCTCTCTAGAGGAGATGTTAGTTTATCTTGCAAACAAGGACAATAAGCATCTATATCAATGGTATTCATTGCACCTAGCAATAATAGAACATTTTAAAGACTGTTTTCACAATTTGTAATGTAACAACTATCACCCTTGTTATAATCAAATTTGAAGCTTAACAATTTGATCAAACCTAGAACCTAAAGCCTCGACTACTATGGAGTGTGTTTTTTTTTTCTCTTGAATGCGCTGAATCCAAGATTATAGCTTGGACAAGGTCTCTAATACTTCCCCAACAAACACATTCATGTTTTGTTAGATGATATTACTTGGATAACATATACAAGTGCATACCTTTGAAACCTTGTAGCATTGTATAGTTTGTCTTCCAATCTGGAACTAGATACCATCTTGACAAGAAGAGATTAGAAAATCAATCAAAAGATTCAATGATTAGAACAAGCTAGAAACTCTAAAGTTTCAACTGTGATCACAAAATCAATTTGAACAGAAGTCGGCCTTTGACTTTGACCTTGACCAAAAATTCAAACCTGGCGTTTTTGCTAGTTGAGGGTCCAAGAGGTGCGCTAGGCTAGGGCGCACTAGGATGTCAAGGAATTAGGTCAAATGATTCACCAGAAGTGCCCGAACACAAGGGTTAGGGTTTGTTGCTGCTGCATAATTAGAAAACCTAGCTGCAATTGTAACTGCTGCCACAATGAGCTTTAACAAATAACTTCCCAATCTATCTTCTAGTGGTTAAACTGTCTGAAGATAGTGTGGGCCCATAACCTGTTAGAATAAAAGAGATGTGCTCGTTTTTCCATAGACAATATAGCAATATTGTCACCCAACCATAGATACACAACCACCCTCGAGCACCTTTAACCTTGATAGACATAATAATTTCGGAAACAAACCCTAGAACCAATAGCCAACCAAAGTAGCATACTTCTCTCCAAAGCTAGTGTACCAAACAAAGAATCCAAACCATAACCAAAGAACAAAAATCCCGGTTGCAGTAGCTGCAACTGCACACTGCACTCCTCCAAACTTGCGCACTGTTTCTGGTTTTCTGGGTGAGAGAGAGTGAACAAATGAGCCAAGACGTCCTCTATTTATACTAATTTGTCCAATGACTTTTTTGGAGGGCCGACCTAACTTTCTGGTAATTACATTTTCTGTTTATCTTTTTCTTGTGGAGCCGACTTGTCTTCCTGGAGTATAATACCTTAATATTATATATTCTACTGAGTCGACATGTCTTCTAGGGTTCTCACACATCTGTTTAGGGTTTCTCTTGCTTCCCGAAATATTATAGTCTCGTCAAAGGTTACATGTAGAGGTTAATACCTCCCACAACTACCATAATATCAACACTTTGTGGGTGGCTCATCATCTTCAATTGCATGGGCATGGTGTCTTTTGTTATTTCTCTTCTTGTATTCTTCTCTTCTAGTTGGACAATTCTTAACAATATGTCCCATCTTGTCACAATGGTATCATTGATAACAGGAGAAATCTTTTTCTCTTCTTTGATCTTTCTGAAACTTCTGTAATCTCCTTGGAGGGTGATATTCCTTATGTGGGTGGGTCTCCTTGAAGTGAGACCTTCTCTTTCCTCCTTTAGTATGAGCAACTTGTAGATTTTTAATGACTAAAATCAGCAAATTGAAATTCTGTCAAACACTTAGCAACATAGAGATATCTGTCTACATAAACTTCATAAATGCATAACCTCACATTCAGAAATTTCCATAAGCAGAAATACACATTGCTAAGCAAAATATGCAGCGGAAAAACACAGTGGACAACAACCCAATAACACTTAGAAATTTAGGCAAATGCCAGGGAAAATCTCAATGTGGGGAAACCCAACGAGAGAGAGAGAGAGAGAGAGAGAGAGAGAGAGAGATCTTATTATTATGCTTCAGGAAAGTACAAAACAACAACAAATCTACATTTCCAACCAAGGAAAATACCTCATAGCACCAAATCTATACCACAAAAATCTGCCTTGTTTTTCGTGCCAAAACCGTACCGCTGTCCAACCTTTTCTGTACCTCATTTTTCGTGCCCACAGTTAGTTGTACAGACTGTTCCATACGACCCAAAAACAACAAACAAAAAACATAAATCTGCCTCGAAATTTGTGCCCAAAATTTCTCGATTTTCGTGCTAAATCCATACGACTGTATAGAATCATACGAACTGTACGGATTCGTACAGTACAGCCTCCCACAGCAGAAAAATATTTTGGCCAAAAATTCACAGTTTTTTTTCTCGAGAATCGTGCCCACTTTCCTTGAAAAATGTGCCCTCTTTGTTGCTCACTTTCCTCTCTCAAGCATGCTCAAAAAATCTCTCTAACTCTCCTCTCAATGTTCTCTCAACATCCTCCCGATGTCTTCACAACATGTCTTGCACACTACCCAATGCATTCTTTTATAATCTGAAAATCACTTTTTCCCCCCAAAAGTGTCTTTTCACGTTCCCAACCCTAGATCCAAAGG